>JAZGTI010008188.1:0-20489 GCA_036877585.1 Botia kubotai | reverse complement strand
GAGGCTGCAGGTGTGACCCTCACAAAACCAGATTTTTCACATTCTAGGCAAACAGCTGCTTTAAGTTTCTCATGTACATACAGCCGCTGGTGTCCCTGAGACCTCGGCTTATTTAATCAGCTTAGTTTAGTTCATACATCCAGAGCAACCCTGCTCTCTGTTCCACTGGCTCTTCAGACACGACACAACACAATTATACTTGCCAACTGCTTTAAATAAACAACATTTCAACATAATTCCAAATCATTTCTTAGTCCATACACTTGTACATCTGCAGCCTATTTTACCCCACGTCTGCAGATACGCTGTGATCTTGCCCTCAGCCTCTCGGGTTTCACACTTTTCCTCAGAACGTCACGTTTTAATGTCGTGTTCATTAGCTTTGCAACGGTCTGTTGGATTTCAAGTGTCTGTTTTTATGGCCTGAGGGAAGATTCTGTCAGACCGGGCCTGCATACCTGCATTCACTTATAAACATAGCTTGTTCTACAATCTGATATTTTATCTGGAGAGCGGTGAAGGGAGAGAGAGAATAAAACAAACCTTTTCCAACTGATGAAAGCCAAATTTCCCCGAAATCAACTAAAAATATGTGCTCCCTTCGAGAACACTATGTACAACAAGAGACTTTTTAGTAACGCGGGCAGAATAATGATGGATTCTGGCTTGCGTACATAATGTGGGGGGAGCAGAAAAAGATCTTTTGGAGACCAAAAAGACAATTCCAACCAAAAAAGGAATGTTCGGTTCCCTATGTCTCATTCTTTGATATTCCACAGAGTTATTTAAGTCTTGGGAGAGCTTTGAACTGGAGCCCCCAGGCTATTATTTCCTTCTTATAAATATTAATTCTTTGGGATTGGCTGGACTCCAAAACAGGCAAGAATCTCTGTATCATTAATCTGATTAACAGCACACATTCACAGTAATGACTGTTCTAAAAAACAACTTTTAAAAGGCTCAACTAAGAAGAGGCAGGGATGTTCTTACCAGTTCATAGTTGGCAACAGGAACACACGGGGCTGAAACCTGCAACACACAAAAGACACACATGTGAGGCCTAATTCTGTCATGTTAAAAGAACATTCAGGGTTCAATTCAGATTAAGTTCATTAATGAAGTATGTATGTACATATATATATGTTTTACGTGTTTTATAAGTGCTTTTGTGTGTCTGTTGCTGGTAGAAACAGTTATTTGTTATCAAGAAAGCTGCGCAAAAACAGGTCAATAAAAAAGCGAATCTAATTTTCACGGTTTCATACACAGCACTGAAAAGTCATTCAAGAGAGATGATTAAAGATGATCTGATTTGTCTGAATTCAAGATCTGCTGAGGTTCACCATAATAAGATTAAATCCCAGACCACTGTCACCACCAATATCCCTGCCTGCCATACACAAATGAGCTCTGTGCTTCACAAACAGGCTGGTGGACCATAATCTCATTATTAGTGACTTAAAATACCTCCTGCAGAAAACTGCTTTAAGACTTTCAAAGCATCATTAAATCAAAAATGATTTAGTGTAAAACAAACATGGTGAACTTTAGACATGTTTAAATACTTTGCTTGTATCGCTCTATAGGAATTAAAACAAGTTTTAAATAGAACATTTTATTTACTCTGTCTACAAACCCCTGATCCACACACAAAGGATTCTGGGATATCATAGACAACAACTGACACATCTATGTTGTCTTAAAACAATCAGCCAGATAAAGGCATCTCGGTAGACAGGATGTTACCCAAACATGAGATGCGCCTTCATATACTGCCTCCATATACGGCCTGTAAACGTAGCATTGCATTGTGGGTTACAGTATGCAATTCCCACTGTGTGCTGCGCATTTAGGCAAATGTAGCAGATCATTCTGAAATTGCAACATCCTGTGCAGTGTACACATAATGCACTGTGGAGAAAGAGTATGACATCATGTTATACTGAACTGTGATTCTGTGATTTTAACAAACAAACATACAAGAGTGTTTCTTTCTTACCAATCCTCACTGTCCAATGAGCAAACATGCTACATAAAGTGACAGGAAATGTGACTGGTCTGGAAGCCATCAGTTCAGATTTGTTTTGACTGTTAAATATATAGATGTGTTTTGTCTAACCATCTGGCATTTGTGTTGTGTGCTGGTATACAAAGTCTTCAGGTTTATCAGTGATCAAACTCTTACTCAGAATTTAGAATGTCAGTAGTCAGTTGTGAACACGCATAACCGCAAACCATTAACACACACCAGGAGCAACTGGGAGTGATGTGCTAGTTGTTTCCTGCTGGCATTGGGAATCTGCCCGTGTCCTGTCCCCACATATATATTTTTGTCACTTTTATTTTCCTTAACAAATGTAAAAATATACTTGTCTTTACATTGTGTGAAAACAGAATGTTTTCTTCTTAACAAGAGGATGTTCAGCTTCATAACTGGATGGTTTTACTGTATGACAAAAAAAAGTTAGCAACGAAAGTTTTAGGCACTCATGTTTCTCTCTCATCAGCTCTCTTGTTCTCCAGCACAGGTCTCAGAATTGACAGATGATTCTTTTGGACCTGCCACAGAAATCCTCATCCAGATGCCTTCACAACTATCTCCATCCAGAGCAGCACTGTAGCACTCCATAATAAATGGCATCTCCTCTCAGGGTTCTGCTCTAAACCCGGTCTGCCGTGTGTCTACACTGGATTCCATCACATGCTCTAACTCAGCCTGTCCACCTGCTATCCAGAACTAACAAACACCTGATGCTTGACCTGAGATCTGACTCGACCCAGCATGCCCTCATGCCTCTGAAGATGCCTGGAATGTTTGACAGAGCTTCTGAGGTCTTTCAAAGTTGTTTGGAAGGCAACAGAAGCAGAGCTGGGCCATGTTCAGTATTCATCATTTGTGTTTATTTTGATGGATATGCAGAAGGAACCGACAGCAGTAATAGTGCAGCGGTTTTTATGTGCTTTTGATTAGATGTTTTGGTGAGATCTTTGATTTAAACTTCGGTAACAAATAACAGCATCAGTCGGTACATTTGATTTAATTTCAGTGAATCAGTTTAAATACATTTCAAGGCATTAACACAAACCTGTGCTTTGCGAGTGTGTATATTTTGTACATACTGTATATTTAGCTGTACCGCCAAGCCATAAACAGAGGCATGCAAACACACTGACCTCACTGCAGATAAGACATGAAGATCATGTCCTGACAGAGCTTCAACTGTGCAAGACTGAACATATTAAAGATAACAGGTGGTGGACAGATTAACAGTGTTGTGACATTCAGGGAAGACAACAAACACTCGCGCTCTTTAGAGGAGTGTAATGACATCAGATTGATAACGAAACACACTAACACACGTCAAAACAACAAGAACACTGACAGTCTCACATTCTGTCCTGGAATCGACATCCTGGTGCAGCTACATAAATCATTCTGACATATAACACAGCAAGAGTGCATGTGAACAGCATGCTGAGAGCTGCAGGTGGGCAGCCACGATTCAACAAATAACATGGTCATAATCAACATGCGGTTCTACAAACAGATGTGAGACACACATGAACATCACACTGTCTTCACCTGTAAGAGAAGAACCAAAGCTGGAAGATTGTGGAACATCTGTCTCATTCTCTTGAGGAGAACACAGCACTTCATCTGTCTAATGCTGATTTATTCCAAAGCAGAATTCACACCAGATTGTAATATTTAGTGCATGTATTGAAAACATTCAGATATTACTAGCATCTGTTGATACTGGCTCGCTTCCAAACCCAGTAAATTGCCCTACATAGACATCTGTCTTCTAAGGGAGCAACTAAATAAATCAGTTGATTTGTTTTTGACATATTATTGCATTCTTATAACATTGCACTGTTTTCAAAGGCACTTTTTGGTATTGAATAAAATATAGTTTAAAGACGGCTTTGTCAAGCAGAAAAATAGTTCAAATGTGAATTGAAATTAAAATAGATCTCGGAGGACACCGCACTTCAGAAGTATTCTTCAGTGCGCTTATGATGCCCTCAAACACAACCTATGTAGGCTGCTCACTAGGTTTTGGAAAAGAGCCGTTATGTTGCACAACTAAATGAAACTGGGCAGAAACTCTGTCAAAACCACAGACGATGCTCTCTGAATAATCGCGACTTGATCTAACTCAAACCACTGTGACCTGGACTGATAACAAAGGCAATCAAGATCTTTCAATCAAGATTTTTTAAAACTACAAATCAAGAAGAATAAACACTTCTATTGTTTTCTTCATGTTTGTCCTCAGAATGAGTAATCAGTTGGGCACAGGGGGAGAAAAGCTACTCAAAAAAACCTTTCCAAACTTTCTGGTGGGCATGTTGGCTAAACAAAGCCCCTGTCAGTGTCTCGCTGTGTGGAAAAGAGAAACAAAGAGAGCGAGGAGAGAGTGGACGAGTGCTGATAACCCTGCAGTACACAAATGAATATTATATAATGAGCAGTGATTGTGTTTTGCATTCCTAACATGCTTGTGTTAACAAGATTAACGTGAGATCTGTTGCATCCAGACAGCAGCCCGTATCACATGTGCTGGACAAAAGAGTTCACACTCCACCACTTTTAGGATTTTAACAAACACAAACAATTACACTGACAAACAGCAACACATAGAATAAATATAAAAATCTATATTCGCTACAGAACTTTTTTATGATTACACGCAAAAAAATATTTATTAATATTTATTAATAATCATCTACTTACAATTCTCTGGCTTTGTCATGGTGGAACAGTTCAGTTATTTCCTCTGAGAAAAGCAGGAGCAGTGAGCTGAAACTGAAGGTGAATCTCCAGTTGCAAGAGGTCTTGCAAGTAACTCAATCTCCCATTGAAACAGCAAGAATGTATCACAGCACACCTAAAACACCACCTGAATGAGATCTACTGCATGAACTGGAACTCTTGAGCTTGCTGAGAATGAACCAATTGCTTTCTCTCAGTGACACATGACAGGCTGAAACAAGTCGCCTGGGATTTGATGAATTACTGGCCAGAGAATCTGTCCTTTACAAGCAGCCTCCAGTCCACCTACAGGAGACACCAGCCCAGCTCAACACAACAGCTGTGACTGATGGATTTACATTCATGCATTTGGCAGACGCTTTCATCCAAAGCGACTTACAATGGGTTCACATTATACATTTGATGTGTGTTCGATTCCCTGGGAATCAAACCCACAACTTTTGTGCGGCTGAGCTACAGGGACACGATGGCTGATGGGTGCGTGTTATTTCTCTCTTACAAGCACTGATCAGTAGACACACAAAACCTAATGAATGCTGTCACAGATGGTATTGCACAGACTTGATGTCAAACTAAATTATAACTATTTTGTGTTGGAACTGTGAGTTTAGTGCTGCATGATGTTGCATATCAGCACAATGGTGAACCGGGGGGGTTCTGCTGGGTTTCCTGCATTTATTGCACTGCCCGGCCCATAAATCAAACGCAAACAAGCATTCAGCAGCTCTGTGCCAGCAACCCCTGAAACAGGCCTGTCTTATATAAACATTCCTAAGAGAGACCAGGCCCTGATAAGACCTCCACATACTCAAGAAGATGGGGGTGGGGCTCCTTGGCATAAGCCCCGCCTCCATTTTCCATTAGCACCATGTGCGTCCATTAAAATATTTCACATCATGTTGAGGGCCACAAACTCAACGGTTCTGCGCTGGAACTCAGCTAACAATTTAAATCATAAGAATGTTTTCTGTAATGTTTCCATTAGGTAACAAAAAAGTTAAAAGCGTTATTTTGAACATTTAAAACGTCCAGGTTTTAAGACTTGTATTAACATCACTGCTTGGTTATAAGAACATTATTCAAACATTTTTGAATTCAGTAACTTTATTTAAACATTCCACTTCTTGATATATTGATATCTATTGATATATTGATATATACATTTCCACTAACTTTCCACTAACGTTACTGCAAAAATATTTTTGATAACTTTGACAGAACTTTTAGAGAACAACGTTCAGAGAACGTTTGCTGCTAACTGGGAAGTTCCTCATATACGTGAAGCTTGTGTCTGAACAATCTCTTATAGCCCCACCAGAGCAGCACACAGAGATAAGAGCACTGGGCTGATCTTCTCCAGCACACAGTTCTGGCTAAAGCTATAACTGCACGTGTGATAGATCAGTTCTGCACACCACACGCCTCTTCCCATAGAGGGTGTTAAACCAGGGCCACAAGACCATCAACAAATTCCCTGTGGTCTGGCTCTTCTGCTATATTAGGAGATGTATCACAGGCAAAACACCAGAGCACATCACTCAAGCCAAACTGTTTGAGGTGCTCTTGTGCATTTCATGACTCTACACAGATTGTAAAGATGTTTGTTTAAATGTTTAACAAGCTTAGTTTGTCTGAACTGGTTCCACAGCCTGACCAATGCCCTCAACAAACCAACTAACCAGACCTGCATGAACAGGCTGGTAAACCCTTCTAAGGGCTAGACTAGCTAACTAGCTAACAGGGAACGTTCTCAGAATATATCAAAAACATTATCGTTAAATTGCTAGTGCAACAGATTAATTTGTTTTGTTTAATTATGTTCTCATAAACAAAGCAATAACACTAACAAAATGTTTAAAAAACTGACGCTTTAAACATTCCTAGAACTTACAAAATAACATTGTTATCGTTTTTGTTATTTAATGGAAACGTTTGGGAAACATTCTTACTACCTGAAATTGTTATCTGGGCAGCAAACTGCAGGACTGGCTTTACACAGTAACTTTTGGGGACAAAACTCCATACAAACCACAACACTGAACCTCAGAGCTAAAAAAAGCTGGGACCAGGAACAGACACATTTCCTGTCTCCAACAGCGCCGATGGGTTTATTAAACATATTTTTGTGAGAAAGACGCCTGTATGATTGCATGTGGCAATTTTCGAATTATAGACATTTTTAAACTCTGCAATCATTTCAAGTCACTGGTTAAATTTCCCACACTGCTGTGGAGCGGAGACCCTCGTCTGTGGGGGATTTGGTCGGACTGATTTGGCCCAGTTACTAAAGCTGGTGGTGAACTGTTGCCCCTTTTTGTGAACTTCCAGTGTGGCAGCAGCTTTCAGACGAATGCTACGATCAGATAATCACTCACTGTGGAATGAACAAGCAGAGGCAGGTTTAACATTTCTGGGGCCCAAAGCAAAATTCAACTGCTATCTGTGGCCCTGAAGCATTCGAGTGGTCTGTGTGGTGATTAACACGCCTCCGTGCATCACCACACATTTGGCTCACTCATTAGAAAGCACAGTTGGAATCTATAGACTTTTCTCACATTTCTGCATTCATTTTTGGAAATAACCTGCAGAATTCTGTGGAACAATTTTAACAACTATTAGTTGTAGCTTATGGTACTACACCCACTTTATGAAACTTAACAATGGTTTTATTAGAGTAAAAAAAGTTTTTGGGCGCATTGATTAGCATTTGAAAAACCACACTTTTGCTACAAATACCACAGTTAAAGTATGGTTGCTGTAGCAAAAGCACGATTAATTTGTGGTTACCATGTTTTAACTTTAGTAATCATGATTTTTAGGTTTAAACTGTAGTAAAACCATGGCTAATTTTCATATGGGTCGTATTGGTAGCTAAAAGCCAAAAGTGTTTCGACGGGAAGGAATTTTCCATACCGTTCTCTGGATGCGGATTTCTTGTGGGTTGCCTGATTAGTAAAACACAGCAGGCTTCTCTCCTCACATTCTCCCCTAACGTTCCATCCAAAACTCCTTATCGGTAATCAAGGAAAATATTCCCCATTAATCGCACAATTATGGTTTGCCTGACTCAGTGAGAGTGATTCTGTCTGACTTCGTACGGTCTGGAGCTTTGAAAATAATGAATGATAGCAGCAGAGCATTATGGGTAACTGCTGGGCTGCTTTGAGTGGGAGAGTTTTTAATCAGTGTGGGCGTTCCGGGTCATAACAGAAAATTATAAAGCAGGTTCCCATAAAGCTCTTGCTGTAGGACAAGACGCCCCAGTTTGTGAAAGTCAGAACAGCATGTTTTAACTAATTCTCCCCTAAATGACTTCCTGTGGCCCATTTAACAGGTCCAAAGGGTGCCAACACTCCTAAAAGCTGCTTTTAAAAGTGTCCTCCAGCCATGTCCTTCGAGGACCCATGTCCTTCTCTCTGTTTAATACAGCACACAGACAAATGAATGCAGCAACACGGAAGATCTGCAGAGTACAAGCCAAAGTTTCCATCACGTCACACATCTACAGCCAGCATTAGTAATGCACGCAAGATGCCAAAGTCATCTGCCATCACCAGCAGCCTCCCGTATAGTACATTTCATCTAGAGTCATCTAGATTTTATCTACATCTGATGAAGGTATAAAACTGTTCAAACCGATTTATGACCCCTGACCCATCAATGACGACAGAATAATTGACTGACCAATATATTTTTATATATTTATATATTTTACTGGCCATTTTAAATCTTCACAATCTGAAGGTGCGTTCACACAAAGTCATCAACACATCTGAAGTCAAACCCTGACCGCAGAACAAATCCTTGCCAGACTGTTACAGATTCATTTGTAATCAAAGTGCATTCTTGATTCACGTCTGCTATTTGGTTTTGCTTTTGACGCTCCCCCATCCTCATGACACTCCATCAGCCGCAGCGGGCAGAACGTGCTGAACTGTCTCAAAGTCTTAAATCAGCTCTCTTTCTGAAGCCCCTGTTTCTATACAGAATGTCCATGGAACATGTTTCTGCCTCAGTCAGCATCTCCTCTCAACCTTCCCAAACCTCTTACAGATTGCTGCTGATGTGCTGTGATGTTGTGAACAGCTGGACCTCACTCAAAACGGCCAATGTTGGTTACATGTTGTCTGTTTTGTCAGAAATTTGTTAGCCGGCACTTTAGTTTTATGAGTCTGGAGAACGGGGGCCATCCTAAACGTGTTTTCTCTGGTGCAGTTTTATAACAGTCACTCAACAGGGCTGTCAACAGGGATTATGGAGAGATTATATGCATGTAGATCCTAAAGCAGAATTAAACTGTAAGCAGGTTTATGAGAAAATAAACAGAAAACAAACATAACTATGCCTAGACAACACTGTGTGGCACCTATTGGCCTTGCGTTTTATTACAAAACACAATAGTTTAAAACACACTATGTATTTTACCAGGCCTTCCTACCGACAACAACTAAAGCCAACAGACATTCACATATCTGCTTAACAAAGCATTCTGTTTGGTGAAGATATGAACCCAGCCAACAATTGTAGGTTATAATCACGTTTCTATTAAGTAACAAAAACATTATAAATGTTTTTTAAAGTTCTAGAAACAATATATAATTTAAAAAAAATACATTCTATTAATGTATCTGCATAAACATTTTTGATACCGTTAACAGCACTTTTAAAGAACATTAGTCAATGTTCTGGGAACATTCTCTGTTAGCTGGTAGTCTGTGGTAGATTAAAGATCTACATGGTCTGTTGAGAGGGGAGCTAAGACAGCTCCAGAATGTAAACAAAGCCCAATCTCTTTAAAACAAAATCTGATTTACGAGCAAGTAATAAGTTCTATCATTTATTTGAAGAGCTGTCATATCAGTTTATGCATGTTGCAAACGCTTACAACCATGTGACTGCACAGGCCCGCACATTTCTGCATCGTTTGCTGTTATCTCTGAACGAGCCGCTCGATGCGGTTTATCTCAGAGAGCTAGTGAGCATTTCTCCTTGTGAGGTTCATGTCTTCAACCCCAAGTAAAGGGAGAAACTCTGTAATGGCACAGAAATGCAGATTTATTTATCTGGCAGATTTCTAGGCGACACTAGATCCATCTTGCAGGCATGAGATGAAATGATCCCTGAACTTCCATAACAACCCTATTTTAAAACACACATTTATCAGACAGAATTCCGCTGTGGATCTGTGCGCATCTCCCTCACTGTGAGCAATGGAGAAATGTTGGAAACGAGTTACTGAGGATCTGAGAAGACTTAAATTACAACAGGAGCCAACAGGAGGAATACAGAAACATCTGAGCAGATCTAAAGCATGTTTCCTGCATCTTTCTTCTGTGTCTTATGACCTTGAGGACCTAAATGGACCATAAATTTAGTGGAAAGAATCTTGTTTGCATGTCTGGTTAATAATTGAAATGATTGTGAACATGAGCCAAAAACCAAACACACACGGATTCCGACAAATCTGACAAATCACTGTGGAACTGAATCACTGTCAAACACACAGTACCAACAAATACAACACAGCCTCTCATACCTCACAGCTTACATGTGTAAATCTTAGAATGTGGAGATCTTTCTGTGGAGTTCAGCATGTTTCCCAGACAGGGAAAAACGCTCCTCAACATCAAACAGTTGGCAGAGATCACGGATCAGACAGCTTAGTGTAGGTTTAACAAAACGGTCTGTTAATGATCCCTGCAAAGGGACTGCAAATCTCCTTTTTTCATATCTGAGTCACGGCAGGTATTGAAACCCCATCAGCTGATAGTTTCAGTGGCGCACCACACAGCCGATCAAATACATGTCTGAGCAGCAGCAGAGCAACACTGATCCTCATCAACATTAACCAAATGGAACAGTCACACGAAAAAGACAATCAGTTCATTTACTAATGTCATCCAAACCCATATGTGTTGTTTTGTTTTTTTGTGGGACACATCAAAACATTTGCCTTTTTGTAGACTGACAGCTGCGGTTTGGAAAAACTGAAAACAAAACAGCTTGTGGGTTTGGAACGACATGAGAGAAAATATAAATCATTTTGAGTAAGCTGTAACTTTAAGGTCAAAGGTTATGCTTCTCCTGGTGATTCTGATGCATTCCGGGTAAAGTGATGCATACAAACAAATGTTCTGTGTATTGATGATTAAGAGAAATTTAATTATAAAAGGGGTCATATTCATGAGAAAACAAGACTGTCTGTTTTCCCCTCTTGCTATCTCTAGTTAACGATAAATATACTTGATACGTTAAAAACAACATTATTCCTTTTTCCCCTCAATTTGAGCCAAATGAGTCAAAACCGCATCTGCAAACATGCCAAAAACAGCTGAGGTAAAACAAACAAAACTACCAATATGTTGCATGACGGCACATTACTGCTCACAGATACAGAACTACATCAGCATGTCTGATATAATACTGAACATTTTACATACGTCTGTATTTCTACCTAATTAAAAATATTTTATTACAGTTAATCTCAGTCGTAATGCCATAAATTCATGTGGTCAGTTACATCATCATAAATACTTTAAGATTCTGGTGATTGACCTTTAAGGTCACGTTTGTTCCTTTTGACCTCAGGGTCACAAGGTCAGACTGAACATGGAAATAAACCAGTGTAAGTAAATCTCATGAAAACACATCCAGGTCCCTGAAATCAAATGAAAAAACAGCTCGTAGAATCAGGAGGTTGATCAGGAGGTGATATTATTTCCATGACAAATAATCACATCTCACCTCTTTACTGCATCCAAATTACCCTTTTGAAAATCAATCATTAATCATAACCAAGTTTTTTTGCACACTTAAAACTATGGTTAATTTTAACCATAAGGTTAACGCCACTGGTTAAGCTGATGTTCCAGCGTCAGAGCAGAATATTATTTCTTTTTTTGATTCTAGGATAAAATACGACTTGGACATGTTCTTGACAGCTTTCATGAGACTCACCCATAAACAAGCAAAGATAAGTGAGAGTCACATGCCGCGCTGCTTGTCTGTGCCACAGGGGGACGGCTATTGTTCAGCATTTCACAGCTGTTTTGTCATCCTGTCAGCTCCATTTGTTACAGTAGAAAGAGAAGCTCAGAGGACAAGCCACTCTACAGCCCTAAATCAAAGCTGAGTGGGAGCACTGACACCTATAGCAGCCCACCCCGGACCCCTGACTCACTCCAAACACTAAATAAACACACATGCTACAGAAATACAGTTTGTCTCAAAAAATTACAATTGTGCCAATTAATAATCATCCAAAATGTTTAAAGTTACCACAGTTCTGAAACTCAGAAACAAATTCCAGTCTTTACATTTAAATATGTCGACTCTATAACAGTTTTAACATTGTAAACCGAACATGAAGTGTCGGATTAAAGGTGATAAACGCCACAGAAATAAATGAAACAACATACAGGTTTGGAACAACATCATGATGTTCTCTCAGCATTGCAGAGGCAGTCCAGACCTACAGGCTTGCTGTGGTTAAACATCAGTTCTGTCTCACTTCTCCTCAACATCACCACAGCTCATGGAAATCTACAAGAGCTGTTTTACTGCTCCACTCAGATCACACACACACACACACACACACACACACACACACACAAGCTTTCTCCACATCCATTAAATGCATCTGCAAACACTTACACACTCTGTCTTTTCATAGAGCAAGCAAACAAACCAACTCTGCAGCACACACACACAAACACACACATAAACAAACACACTGCTCAGAGACCAAATGAGGTGAAGATTCCCAAAATATCGGATCACTGGTCAGCTGTGATGACCAGTCACCATCTCCATACCTGAAACACAGCAGTGGCCATCCTCCGAGAAGGTTTTGCGGGGTATGAATATGTGTGTGTGTGTGTGTGTCAGCCCCAGCGCTGCATTCTCCTCCTAGCAGACAGGTTTGTGGGATCGATCAAACACACAGTGAAAACTGCACGGCTCTCACACACCGCGGTATAATCCAGCCAGCAGAAAACTGCGAGTGTGTCTGTCAGTGTGCGAGTATGCGCACAAACACGTCTTCCCAGGAAAGATTTAACTCTTGGAATACTGACTCACGCTTCCTGCCCACTAGCCAAAAAACAGAAGCGTAACAAATATCCGCACTATATATGGCTGTGGACCGAGAAAAGAGGTCGGCTTCGATCTCACAGCACCTACAAAGTCAACCAGCGCACACACAAGCACATTAAAAAATCTTGGAAGTCTGGCTGCAGGCTACTGCCATCCTGCTTTCTCACTTACTCTCTCTCTCTCTCTCTCTCTCTCTCTCTCAGAATTTATGGAAAAGGCAGAGGAAAAACCTTAGAAACACATACAGCTGAAATTCCCAACAAGTCATGTGGGCTGGACTTGCTTTTGACAGAAAACCCCTTTGAGCCTCTTTTTCTCCCTCATCAGCCCACCTCTCTCGCCCGCTCCTCTCTCGCTCTCTCTCCCTCTCGTTGTAATCAAGTTCTCCATTTACAGGTTAAACATGAGGTGACAAGCTTAAAGGCAGGATGGGTTACGGTGAGGAGCAGCACCAAAATTTGCTCTCAACATGAGCTGTGAAGCTGTGAGGAGCAGATCTGAGGGACATTGTGTTTATGAAACCTCGACCGACTCGGACAACAACTAAAACCTCCTTCAATCGCTTTCAGACAGAGTGTTGAGCAGCTGCAGCCAGCGGTCTGAGATCACACACTGTATCTGTCAAATTATTCCTGAAATAACGTCTGTGCCTGAAAAAAAACATGTTAAATGTGGTTACAGATGTTCAATACATACCAAAAGCAAAGACCAATCACAATTCAGTATGCAANTTCCTGAAATAACGTCTGTGCCTGAAAAAAAACATGTTAAATGTGGTTACAGATGTTCAATACATACCAAAAGCAAAGACCAATCACAATTTAGTATGCAAATATTGAAATATCATCAATGTTGGTCAGTCTCTGAACCGCAAATGTTGTATCAAAGTTGCATTTCCTAAATTATAAAGTTTTGATAAAGAAAAAATAACAACCAAACTTGGTTGGTTAAACAAAGTCCAACGAAGAGTTCCGGAATGAATGAATCGCAAGAAGTTGATATTAATGGTTATTAAGGGGCGTAGAAAAAAACAACCAACGTCCCAACATCATTTGCTGGGACGTGACATTGTACAGTCATGTCATTTAATAAGCGTTTGTGGTTTCCAAAGGTAACAATTGAGTGTCTTTTTAAGAAACACCTTTCTATTGGAAAACATGAGTCGTTTGGTTTGGTGAAATCACAATAATTATACAGAAGATGGCAGCATCAAAGTCAGATGTCTGTTTAAAGAGATCCTGCAGTTGTGTTCACCAGATGTTGAAATGATGTGGGACACAGAATTCAGCATTAATGACAAGCTTGAAGAAAGAGGAGGAGAGGAGCTGAGAGAGGGTGCGGCCCCAAATGCGATCTCACATCATTCACTTACAAGACCGCACTGTGTGTTTTCTGTTGTTCTATTTACCCTTGATACACACCAGTGCTTTGCATCGCATACATCATTGAAATATTACCAATTTCACTAAAAATACGTATCAGTAAAGATCAATAACACGGTGCATTAGCACAATGGTCAAGATGGGAAAAATGCGCTTGAAATATTAAGTGTGCATTTGTTGCGGTTGTTTGTGACGTCTGCAGCTTATGTCTGCAGCTGCACGCCGGGAAATAAAAGCCATCTCTAACACAACACCAGAAAGTGTGAGACCAGAACAAGAGTGCTGGAGTTCCAGCCAGCACTCCACAGCAGAACATTCCCGTGATTCCGAAGAGGTCTGTCCTGCTGGGACATGCAGGGACCAATCAGAACCCTGCAGAGAGGCAGGAGTGTGACTGAGCAGCCCACCGCAGTGGACACTGTTTCACATGTGGAGACCCTGTGTACAGCAAACTGTGGATTTCTCTAAAAGCTGCAGGTGGTGACGATAGAACGTCACTTCCAATCCTCATCAAACCCAAAAATGAGAAGCTTCTACCTGCAGCATTGCTATTTTTAATTTCACTTGAACCGGAAACTGCAACCAACTTGCAGGGTGGAGGGTGTGGCTTGTTTTCTCCACTGGGAATTGATTGGCTTTAGAAAAGCAGGCTCTTAAAAAATACCGGACTACTGTTGGAGGGGAGTGGTTAAGGGCTCTAGCTCCGCCCAGGACATCAGACTGACATCATCAGGGAAGGTCTGCCATTCCAGAGGGGAAGTACATTTTCAGATGTTGATTAAAGATTACATGGGCACACAAATAAAAAAAGATGTACACTAATCAATTATTTATAATAAACACGACAATATCCTTTGTTCTGATGTGCTTTTTGGATCTTGACAGTATAAACCATAAATCACTTCCCTTGTATATAAAACTACAGCTCAGATATTCTGCCTAACATCCTTTTTTGCTTCATGGAAAGCCTGGAATGACATGGGGGATAGTAAATAATGCCAGAATTTTCCCTTTGAGTTTCATAAATGCATTACTGTTGGCCATGCACTGTAAAAGAAGCTATACATTGACTCTGTACATGGAGCAGAACTGCTTTTCCAACTCTCGACGGACGGTTCTGTCCGTGAAGACCAACTTAATGAGGTCATGTGATATCAAGCTCTCAGAGTCCAGAAACCCAACACCACTAAAAATCAACAGAACCGGCACACACAGAATACATTCATCAAAAAAACGGCAGAAAAATCTGCAGACTCACACACTCAGCGAGGCCGCACACACACACACACACACACACATAAGCCATTAATCACCGCTGGGGCTGAAACAGAGTGGTGACCATAATAAACAATTACAGTAAGAGAGAATGTTTTGGGTTTGAGCTCACAGGAGACCTTTAGTTCTGCTGCTGTGTCCTGACAAGAACATCCCAAAACAGCAAACAGCATAACCTACAAAACCTTTTTTGTTCAGAAAAAGCCCCAGATTTTTACAAACACACAAACCCATGTTTGTAAAATAACACACACTGCTGCTCCACCCAACAGAAGAAAGGCAACTTGTTACATATACTAATGTTTTTCCTGGCACTGCCGAGTGTGTAATACAGTCTGTTTCTAATAAAACATAAAAACTCTAGTGATGGGCAGTCTGTCTCATACTTTTCTCAGCCTCTGTTTTTCGTGTGCATATCTTTTTTTGGACTTCAGGCACTAATGACTCATCTTATATATTATAACTCATCTGGCCAGGCGTTCACATATTTTCTGCGCTGTTTTGATTATTCCTTCGAGTTTGTTGCTATTTGTTTTTCCTACTGCATCTATGTCTGCAGTTAGATGAGTATACAGGCAAACACATGACTCAAGAAAGTTCTTAAGAAATCTCACTGTCCGACAGGGAATGCCCAGATCTGGACCTAAGAACTGAGTATGGAGAGCTGGAAAGCTCAGCTCGTAGACACAGTCCATTTCAAAACACTTCACCAGAACTAATGGCCCTCAAGGGTGTGTGAGCTGAACAGAAGCGTGTAGCATGTAGCCAATGCGCCTTCATGTTCCTTGTTGCATGTCTTTTTAAACAGTAAAAATGTGCCGACCAAAAAAAGCCAGAGAAAATCTCTCCCGAGCTAAACAATGAAACGTCAGTCAAAGAGGTCCTATCAGATTCTTTTTCGTATTACTTTGTTTTTTCTACGGTCTACTAATGTAACATGTTATAATGTATTCTGATGTCATACAGACCGAAAGGAGTATAAGGTGAAGAGACACAGTGATACTGAAAGTTTATAAATGATTCTGTTCAGAATCGTAAGCGTTCAATCAAATCGTGTCAGAATTTGAATATCACTTTGCTTAAATAACATTCACAGAACCTCAAATAATCAGTGCAGATTGATTATTTACATTGACTGTGTGCCGGATCTAATCCCCCTCACAGCTTCCAGTAAAACACCTTTCTGACAAAAGTTGAGACTTTAGACAAACTTACGTTCCCTAACAACAAAAACATTGCCTTCTAATGAGATTTTCCACTGAAACTGCACAACTGGGAAATTTACAAGATTTTGGAGTGTGATTTCTCTAAAACTGGTTGGTAATGATGTGTATTCTTTAAAAAAACCTATAGAAAACTGCAACTTGACTATTAAATTCAACAAATTCAAGGCTGAGGTACAGGAAGTGAAGATCACAAGACGTCTGGAAGAAAACACCCCAGTGATAAATAATGGACGTACCCTGAGGGCCATGCGAGGGGTCCATGTGAAGCCATTGTTTTCAGCAGCAGAAGCCTGGAGCCACCACAGTGCTGAAGACGTGCACAAGCCAGAAGCACAGACCTGAAAGCCTGGGAGCAGGGCCAGAGAGGAGCTCCTGAGAGGAAACCGTGGAGTCTAATGGATGAAGCTATGAGCCAAAGTCCTCTCTCTGCTCTCTTGGTCTGAGAGTGTAACCACCCGTAACACCCCAGCAGCCACCTAGCAACATCCTAGCAACCACCTATAATCTCCTAACAGCGCATACTCAGAACACCTGAGGAACTGCACAGCCACAAAACCCTAGACCTAAACATCGCTTACACTTGCTTTATAAAGTGTAAAAACACACACAGATTTCTTTCCTGCAGGCAGTCAAGCAAAATAAATCTCTTTAAAATACAGTGATTACTCTCCAAAAGCAGGAGGGTGGTTTCGGTTGAATGGGCCGAGACCCCACAGGGCCACTCAACCACTCGACTCATGTTCCAGCAAAGCGAGAATTCTCTCTTTCATGCTACATATAAATCACCTTTAATGACAAACCAGCAGTTCTCTGAAGTCACTCTCCAGAACAGGAGACAGAACTCTGCCTATGAAATGATCCTGAAAAGGACAAGCAGGGGTTACAGGAGACATCCATGCTCCTCTGGGCTTGCAAACGCTCCCGAAAAATTAATGGACTGTCCTGCGGCAAACACTATCCCAGCTAACATTTTTAGGTTGTCAGAACATTTACCTAATGTTTCCGTTAGTTAATAAAAATGTTAAAAATGTTATTTTGAAAGTTCTAGGAATATTTAAAGCGTCCAGTTTTTAGAGCTTGGTTATAAGAATGGTATTCAAACTTTTAACTACTTAAGAATAACTTTTTGATATTTAATATATAACTTCAAAAATGTTCTACTAACGGTACTGCAAGAACGCCATTTCAACACTTATCATTTCATCACTTTGATCAATATGAATTACAGACAGCACATTACACTATTTTAAGTACAGAACCAAACATCTGTCATGTAACTCGTACCTGCAGCTAGACGGTCCTGCTCTCTACAGCCCTCTCTCTTGTGTGGCCGTGTGTTTTGGTACTAAACCACATCTGCAGTCAGGCTGTAAAAGCTTATGAGAAGGAAAGTGTGTGTACAGGAGGTGCACTGACATACTTCCTGCCAACCACACCTCAATCAGCTCCTAAACTTCATAAGAACATTCCCTGTGCTCACTGATACAGCCTTCTCCCTCTCTCTCTCTCTCACTCACACACACACACACAGTCAGTGGACTACAATATTGGCTCCTGATGTACAACAGACAGGGTGAAGTGGGGCTCTTCCTGTAAGAGAGCTCCCCTCCACCAAACGCCTCTCTGAGCCCCCCATGTTCTTCTTAGCTAGCAGGGGGTGCAGCTTTGGAGGAGGACCCATCATTGTTCCATCAACAAACAGTTCTTTATAGTTCCTCCTCAGTCAACCCTTAGATCCTCATAAGCTCAGCAGGGTCAGCGCAGTGAGAACTAGCCACTAGAAAAACGCAGCCCGATGGAAAACACGCTCCTGACCAGGCCAACACAGGAGACCGCTGGCCCCTAGCACAACTCTAGCACGTCTGAGCAACCCTTAATCGCGCTCCTCATGGGGCTGAAGAAATAAACATGAGGAGATTATAACTCTCTTATTAGCAGCGGGTCAGTCCTCAGATACCTCAACTGAAAGCGAGGAACACTGAGGAAATGAGGCGCAGCCTCGTAAAAGACAATACAGGTTTTTATATCACGCCAGCACTAACAATGTGTTGTGGTCCTACACAAGTTCAGAAAACTTTAAAACAGTGGAAATAAAAGAGTGCTTTACTGTTGGGAAAGAGGGGCTTTAGAGTGGTCACAGTTCATTTCTCGTACCGCTGCCCGGCGACTGATCTGAACATTACTCATGATGCATGAGGTAGTTTTTCATTGTCCAAACAGAGCAAAGCTCTTCCAACTCAGTGCTAAACCCACAACCAACACTGAGCCCTGATACATTCTCTACACAAACACCAGTGCTTGGCAAACTGGGTTTTACATGTGCTTCATGATACCAGTGTGAAGCCACAGTGTGTGTTCAACGAGGCAAAATTCCTCAGAAAAGGTTTGTGGAATGAAATGATTCTGGTACTGTTCTAGTCACTGCCATTCTATAGCTTTTATCATTACCAAATAAGGATAAATATCCTCTATAGCCATGACTGACGTGTCTCCTACAAAAATGACAATAGTCGAGGCCTGTGATCTTATTTCTCAGTCCCACAAGTCAACAGCTTAAACTTCCATGTGTCTTGTGTAGGTGTCACAATATAAAATTAAGATGGACCCATAGCATTATTTATTTATGTTTTAAACATGAATAGATACCCTGATAATGCATTACTGTGAAAACATTTTGCCATGATATCCATGTGTCACAAATATGATACAGTAACAGCTGATACAATTCACACTTTTTAATTCACACTTATTTCCTCTGCTGTTTTCAATAACTGGCCTCTGAGTCGAACACGCTGCTTCTCCCCGGCGCTCTGGACACATGCTCGCTGGCGTCTCAGATCAGCTCCTCACAGCTCACGGCTGCTCTGAGTCTAATCAATCAGTTAGTCCAGCATTTAACTTCACCAGCCCATAATTACAATAACAAAGAGAGCATCACACAAAATGTAAGAACTTACTCCGCCCACTTTAAAGATTCAATCCAGAGTAATAAAATGTAGTCACGATTCTGTTAAATCTTGAATCTGTGGTGCCATTTTTTAGTTTTATCTATTTGGCAGGATGAAAAATTGGATTCATTCCTGAATCCCAGGGCGGAAATTCCTCAGCGACGAGGAAGTCATTAAACATCTCACAACAGATCTGGAGAGTTTTTTGTGTACTAATTGCAGTTGAATCAAGGGAACTTTGGAGCTCTTAAATCAGACCCTGTCAACAGTCTAGTCTCCTTCATTCTTTGATGCTCTTAAAGAGGATACATCTTAAGATGTGCATTAGCTGCATTCTGCTAGCTGAAGGCACAAATGACACAGTGTTTATGAAAGCTAGTGTGCACTGATCCACAAAACACACACTTCTTTCACACCTCTGGAATTTCCTGTGGATGTAAAGAGAAGCACAGCAGTAGGCAGAATTAACTGTGCACACACACACACACACACACACACCACCAACATACAAAACAATAACAGCCATATGGAGACACGAGATGATAAAGAGTGGCTCTGGTCCTAAATCCTAGCTAGTTGCCAGCACTGATGGACATGTTTTCATTTTTGGGTGAACTATCTATTTAAGACATCATAAACTCACAGGAGAAATGCTGATAATAAAAATAGCTCAAGGTAATGAAAATTATGACTTTTTTGCAATATTTGTGTGCGTTGGGGGCAGTTGTGGCCTACTGGTTAGTGAGTTGGACTTGTAATCAGAAGGTTGCTGGTTCAATTCCAGCAC
>JAZGTI010008187.1:0-20491 GCA_036877585.1 Botia kubotai | reverse complement strand
TGCACATAATCTGAGATATTGCACATGGTCTAAATACTGCACAACAGCAAAAACAAGCAAAGTTCACAGCATGTGTATGTCACTTCAGTGATGTATTGTAAAGTCTTATAGCTGTGGGGAGAAAAGATCGACGGTAGCGCTCATGAGTATTCAGTGTACATTTATTAGTTTCACTTACTAATTGAGATCCTCATTGTTTATGAGGCAGATAAATACTGTTCTAAGCACACGGTTTCAATGACATCATCAGATGTCTCTTTAGGTAGCTTCAATGTACTGTAATTGCTTTGTTAGTAAATTTAAGTGTACAGTTGCTAACTACTTAACCAAAGAAGTTGGAGTGTCTGTTAACCAAATTATTAATAGTTAGTAGCTTCAGAAGATATACTTTCACAAGTAGCTTCCCTAACATTGGTCTTATCTTCTCAAAATGCATAATTTTCTAATTAAAACATGTCCTTCTCAAGCTTACATTACTCTCCTGAATCCAGAGAGAAAGTGCTGATCTGGTTTTCACGATTGCTGTTTTCATTGTAGTGTGAAGCTCAAAGTGAATGTGAACAGATGTCACTTCAGATTCTGTTTTTCCTGCTCTAATGCTTTTTCCTCTCTTTTTCTCTTTTCTCTGTTACTTGTTCTTCCCCCTTGTCTTGAATGACATGCATGCGGCTCTGTTTCTGTCTCTTTCTGTTTCTCCTCGCTTTCTCCCTCTGTGTGTGTGTGTGTGTGTGAAGCGCGCAGTTCTGTTGATCACTCTGTGCCTTGCTTTACCACCTTTGAACCTGACGAGCAAATTCAGATGCAGAGAAGCAACAGCATGGGCCTTCTCTGTAAGTCTGTAGCTGAAGATTAAGATTGATTCGTGCTTCATTGTTTCTGTGTAAATCTGGATATGAGGATTAAGAGTGATTCAGGCCTAGTTCATTGTAGATCTACAGATAAAGGCTTGTTTTTTGTCTGACCCTCTGTAGCTGTATGAATATACACAACATGAATAACTTTCTATACATAAATGGTGCCACTGGGACAGACTTATAAAAGTAATATATGCCCATGTAGTGGTGGAATTACAAATACACTACATGTATTTGTAGTTCTGATAAATGAAGACCCCATCCTCTAAAGACACATATTTAGGGTATATCTGGAATGCTGTATCACCAGGGGCAGATTCATCCCCCCTCTATACACGCACATTTATGTGACCCGTGCTAATTTTCATAATATTATTTTTACATTCTCCATTAAAAAAAATGATGTAGGGTCTGTTGGATTTAAAAAATGAATGAGCTACACCTGTCTAAAGCACCAGTCGTCGAGAAGAGAAAAAAAATGACAGATTGTTAAAACAAAGGAAAGATTTGGGAAGGTACACCTCCCAGAAAACGTAGAGATCATTTTAGATGTTTAACTTCTGTTTGGAACATTGTGATCGCTGGATGAGGCCTTAATGAACTCATTTTTGTGAAAACCTCAAATTAGATCAAAATTGACATTTTTCACTTGTTTTGCCTGTAGCTTGTAATTAGCCCCTGCACATTCCGACTCGTTCCCAACACGGGTCACAAATGCAAAAAGTCCACAAGAGATAATAACCAGACACCACTCACCACTCTGAATGACTCATTTTCCATTGTTTAGTGTGCATAATACAGTATATACAGTGCAGTAAAGCCGCTGTTCTATTTTGAACACAGCCACACACATATATTTAGTCATTCTGTGTAGTCAGTTCTCATTAATCTTGACTGCTCAAACAGAGGAAAAGTTCCCAGAAATTTCAGTGTAGATACTGGCCTTCAGAAAGCATGCTGAGGTACATGGGAAAAACCTGAGCGATTCTCTGACCTCATCTTATTTTCCTTGCACGAGTGTTTTGATCAGCAGATCAGCTTCTGACCTTTGACCCTGTGTGACCTGTACAGGTAGCCCAACCACAGCCCATCGTAACCTGACCTCCAATAGCCTCAGTGACCTCTCAGACAAGCCTGAGAAAGACCAGGTACTGTGGACTGGGTTTTGTATGTGTGTGTGTGTATATTGTGGACAAATTTGTACTCAAAAACAAAACCTGATAAATCTGAGCAAAACATCCTGTTTTGTCTTTATTTGTCCTTATTTGTAGAAACACTATACAAATATAGTAAATAGAGTTTATTTCAAATTGTAAAAATGCAGATTAGGAATATAGTGTGGGTTAGGTTGTATTGTTTATAACTAGCTGTGTGTAAAAAATCCCCATTTAGATAGATAAGTAAATGTGTTAACAAATTCAAATTTCATTTCTTTCCTAATGAATGTTTTTGGTTTAATGTATCCTCAGTCTAGCACACAGTAACAGTATCCTAGTTTTCACACACAGTAACATATATTTGAATCAGTATCTCACATTTAGCCAAGGACATAAAATAGCTACAGTCGGTTGCGTCAATATTTGTAGATTAGCACAAGTGTCGTTTGGAACTGTTCTCTGGCTGTGTGTTTTTCTTGCTACTGTAGCGATTACACTGATAACCTCAGATGAAAATCACCCAGACCACAAACATGACAGTTAAACATTACACACACAAGGCCTCTTTTGTGTAAAATCGTCTGTGTTTGTTCCAGGCCGTCATCCCTTAAATTTATCGTTAATGAAGTGCTTTAAAAATCAGACGCCTCTGTTGATACTAGCTGTGAACTTGTTTCTTTCCGTGACGCGTAAATCTTATCGGACCTTTTTAATTCCACTGCAATATGATCTCATAAAACACTTATCATGTCTTTTGATAAGGGCTCTCTCTGGATTTCTAAAAGGTTTGATTAAACTTCTGTGTGTTCAGCTTGGCCGTAACCTTTGCGGTGTTTGATCGGTGTGTGTGTGTGTTATGTGTCTATGAGAGAAAGGATTTAAATGCGGATCATAGGAGACATTATCCGCAGTGAAGTACTTTAGATGTACAACACATTTTGTATTGCTCTGAATTAAAGTCCATTGTTTTCCAGAAGTATTTTTTCTTATGCTGGTTGGAAGTCTCTTCACAACCAGATAGCAATCACCAGTAAAGTGATTTAAATAAGTATATTTCTGCGGAAAGTGTAGCACCATAAAATGTTCATCCAATCTTTGCATTCAGTCCAAAAGCAATGATAGGATCCTGCTTGTGTGTCACACAAGCACATTTGGATAAATCTGTGCACCCTGATCGCGCAGACTGTCATTAGCGTGTTTATGTGTTGGAGGAGGCGTGGCTTTGTAGAGCGCTCTGAAGGGAGAGAGGGAGCGTATGCGTTTAAAATAGCATATATGACCTTTAATATTTAAGGTATTTACAACGTAATGTCTATTGTTTCATAGTAAGTGAATTACTCTAAATTTACTTTCTGTTTATCTAAGTGTTCCACAAGCTGAAATGGCCACAAGTCTGTAGTCTGCCTGGAATATATGTTGACCGTTTGTCAACGCTTAGCAGTACATTAGCATATAGATGATCTGAAAGCTAACACACAGGAGCTAAACTCCAATTGTCATTTCATGGAGTCTTTACACATGGTAAAATAACTGGAACACACATCTTGGAGTGGTTCTTTTTTATTAAACAATAATCGTTTTATTCAATATTTGTTTTATGGTGCAGATACTTAATTTTTTTTATAAATCTTGTAATTTTAGTTCATCACCCTCCTTTATATTCTGATCATCTTCTCCTTCCCGCTTCCTCCAGCTAAATAATAAGTTCATGAAGAAAATTCCCCGGGATGCAGAAGCTTCAAACGTTCTGGTCGGTGAGGTGGATTTCCTGGATGCCCCCTTTGTAGCGTTCGTGCGTCTTCAGCAGGCCCTGATGTTGGGAGGTCTCACTGAGGTTCCTGTTCCCACACGGTAACCCAGAGCAACACCATCACCATAACCACCATTTTTAAAACTGTGCAGATCATAAATCTGTAGCCATAGTAACAAGAACGCTTATTTTATATGTTGTTTTCATAGATTCCTTTTTGTTCTCCTGGGGCCCAAAGGAAAGGCCAAATCCTACCGCGAGATTGGCCGAGCCATCGCCACACTCATGTCCGATGAGGTATGTGTGTCGGTGTGCTTTTGCTATAGCATGGGGGCAAATCTGTGTATTCCTGTACCTCTAAACTCTTTGTTTTGGCCCTCTGCAGGTGTTTCATGATATAGCTTACAAAGCCAAAGATCGCTGTGACCTGCTTGCAGGCATAGATGAGTTTCTGGATGAAGTAATTGTTCTGCCCCCGGGCGAGTGGGACCCGGACATCAGAATCGAACCTCCCAAATCCGTTCCATCTGCAGATAAACGGTACATTTAATCACTGACCTCATAACACATCTACATTTATGCATTTGACGCATTCGAGCTTTACATTTAATCAGTGTATGTGTTCCCTTGGAATCGAACCCAGAAACGTTTGTTTGTGCTGCTAGCACAATGCTCTACCAATGTAGCTACATGGACACATCTTTAACTCAGTGCAACAAACGAAGTTAAGAAAGCAATGTAATCGTGTCTGTGTGTTTGTAGTAAGAATATTCTTGCGAATGGAGGGGAGGGGCTACAGATGAACGGAGGTACGCCACACAGCGGGGGAGGAGGGGACGGCGGGGGCCACGCGGCTGGCGAGGAACTCAAAATGACTGGCAAGTAAGTGCTAACAGGTGCATGTTTAAACAGACATAATGTCATGATATACTGTGGAACATGAGACCCTGTCAGTGCCGTGTCCTAGTGGTTAGCACATGTGCTGAAACAGATTGAGCTGTGGTGCTCACATAGTCTGACCAGGTTTGAGGCTGGTAATTTCCAGATCCAGATTCCTGTTTTCTCTGTAGTGCTAAATTAAAGGTGTACAAGTGACGCTAACCAAGGAAATTATGAACATGCCTAAACAAATAATGCAACAAGCATGGACACATATCCTAGCATGTAGCCCAGTCAGCTTTAGTTTATATTGGGCATTGTTAACAGCTATTATTTAAAACATAAATGATTTGGGAAATAATTGGTACGGTTCTCTAACTTCTCGCTCACTATGTTCCGGCAGGTTCTGTGGAGGTCTCGTTCTGGATGTCAAAAGGAAACTACCGTTTTTTGCGAGCGACTTCTACGATGCTCTAAACATTCAGTCTCTGTCGGCCATCTTGTTTATTTATCTGGGTACTGTAACGAACGCCATCACCTTTGGGGGGCTCCTGGGAGATGCTACAGAGAACATGCAGGTTAGACAGTCCGGTTAAATAATCAGTTCTTTCTCACCATGACAACACTGTGTGCATTGTACCAAAATAGTGTCAGACAATTTGGCTTAGCTACTGTCGGCTTATTTTGGAGCTCCTAGAAAATAAAATGTGGCTGACTTTGTATTTACAAGTCCAGGGATTTAAAAGCCACAGCTAACTGTGTGTGTGTGTGTCTGTTCTGTCCAGGGATTGTCTTCCTAAAGCTGTTAGTAAGCTCTAGTTTATGTCATAGCCATGGACAGTTGTTTGCGTGTGGCAGGTGCAATTGGGTGAGGGACATTCTTTTCTAGAAAGCATTTGATTGCACGAAAAGCTGTGTAGTACAAGATGAGTCATCAAGTGTACATGCTGCGAGAGGATTTGATCCGTGCTATACTGAGAGAGGGAGGAATAACCTTTTCTGTGAACAAGTGTGTGTGGGTATATATAGTCACAGGATTGTGTGTGGTGCATTTAGAAACAAGCAGTGACTGCAGAGTTTGGGCATATATTTAGCAGTTCATTTATATGGCACAAGCTAAGGAGGATCAGCTCAAAATAACCTCAGACTACACACACACACACACACACACACACAATATTAAGAAAGATTGTGTGCTGTACTGTACTGTACTGTAAGACTTTACAGGACAGTTCTGTAAAATCCTTTGAAGGGAATCCTGTTTTGACCTTTGCCCTTACCTTTAATTGCCAGCTTAGGTTGCAGGATAATATTAAGAAGGATTTTTCATATTTATGCTCAGAGGATTTTTCAGAATAAACATGAAACGTTAATCATTCATGAGGGTTTGTTTGAATATATTGCTTTAGCAAGCAAGCACCGCAGAAAAGAGAAAACTCCAGTAGTTTGTGTTGGAAACAGAAATTTGTCGGAATAAGCAGTTTTATATCTGATATCTTATATCTGACAAAGGTGTGCTGTCAAAAAGCAGCAGATGTCACAAATTGAATGCGTATACAAGTATTCAAATATAATACTTTGGTTATTTTCTATCTCTCTCTCTCTCTCTGTCACTGCAGGGCGTGTTGGAGAGTTTCGTGGGTACGGCTTTATGTGGTGCTGTGTTCTGTCTGTTAGCGGGTCAGCCACTCACCATCCTAAGCAGTACTGGACCGGTCCTTGTCTTTGAGCGTCTGTTATTTAATTTCAGCAAGTAGGTATCATGAAGCACATGCATACAGAAGTACATCCTACAGTTATGATCCATAAGCTTTGCATGAGTGTTAACAGGTTTTGTTTGACATTGTTTTATTAAACAAATTCATTGAATGTCATTTCCTGACATGTGATCTAAGGGGTATAGTGGGTCTCTGTCGGTGCTGTGCAATGAACCACACAGCAGCTGGTGAACAGGTGTATTGTAACACAACTGTAACGCCGTATTGACCAATCAGCATCTCGGAATGTTCAGACTTAACTAAATTATCTCTGTTAGGGTTTAGTGGTACAGAAGCATTTAAAAACTTTGGAATAAATGTTTCCTTTTTCATAGATGTCATGTTATGCCAAAACAAAATAAGCAACAGTATTGGGAACTTTTGAAGTTGTGTGTCATTTGAGGCACAAAATGTTCTGAGGTATCTGGAATCAAGATACATCTTATTGTTTTCTGTTTTTCTACCAAGGTCCAGTCATCTTGTCTGTGTTTTTGTGTGTGCATGAATACATTCTCTGTCTCTCTGTCTCTTTCTCTCTTTCTGTCTGTCTGCTTCTGTCTGTCTGTCTCTCTCCCCCCCTCAGGTTTCAAGTTTCTGTTTATGTTCCATTATGAATAATTGAGTCAGATTTCATGTCTCCGTCTGCTAGACTGTATCAGTTAGGCTTTGCTGAGGGTTTCAATCTGAAATGCTGAGTCATAATTACAGAATATACATAACATAACGGGTTGCATACAAACATTGTTAGCACTTGGCAAGGGACATCCAGTTACTATTATTTCTGAAATTAGCATGGTTGTTTTATATATGTTTAATTTTTGGTTGTCATCTTATTGGTTGATTGCTTTGCTCCTGAACTGTGATTGGCTATGTATGTTTCTAATGACACCTGTGATTGGTTCAGGGATAATGAATTTGACTATCTGGAGTTCCGGCTGTGGATCGGTCTTTGGTCTGGGTTCCTGTCTCTGATCCTGGTCGCCACAGATGCCAGTTTCCTGGTGCAGTACTTCACCCGGTTTACAGAGGAAGGCTTTTCTGCTCTCATCAGCTTCATTTTCATCTATGATGCTTTTAAGAAAATGCTCAAACTGGCACGGCACAATCCAATTAATTCACAGTATGACATGGATCTCGTCACCCAATACGGATGCCATTGTAGTCCTCCAGATGGTGAGGGCGAGTGAATGAGACAGAGTGAGATAGTGAGAAAGAGAGAGAGCGCATAAATGTTTCCCAGTGGTTCTTAGGTTTATCCAAGAACTCTTATCAAAAATGAGATAAGTTCTTTAACTATGGTTCTTTAGAGATTACAGTTTCGATGTTACAATAATTAGGTCAGTACTGTTATGCAGTTTGAGCCTAGAAACTTAAAATCTAAATATGCTTGTTGTATAATAAAGCCATGCTGTTAAAGGGTTTATCAGACCTTCAGAAATATGTCCCGGTTAAGCTCTGGCACGTAAACTTGATTAATTATAGCTTGATTATTTACCCACTGGCAGAAGAAAACAGGATTCTTAAACCTGAAAAGAGTTCAGACACTTAAGATGTTTTAGAGGGAAATTAGTACCACAAAGGATCAAAGAGTTCATAAAATACTATTTACTGCTGTTTTCCCACCAAATTTTTTTTAAAATTCATACGTTGTCAGTTTTGGAGATGGGGCAAAAACGCCAACATCTGCTTAAACCAAATGAGTAAAATTATTTTCTAGGGAGTTACCATAGGGGTGCATTTAAAAATACATGTTCATATGTTTAATAAGAAACTTATAGTGAATGTCCCTCTTTTAAAAGGCAACAGTTCAGCTCTCTACATGGAGAAAATGGAGGCCCTGATGAACAGCACCGGTCAGGTAAAAAACTGTGTGTTGTGTTCACGTTCATTGGAAGCTTTGTGTTGGGTGTGAAATACCCACAATGCATTGCATCTGATTTGTTATGAAGGTCGTAATTGCCTAGTTACTTCACAAACAGTGATTATTATTATTTTTTTGATTGGTAAGAATAAGAATTATTGTTGCTCAACATACTTCTCTGTTTTTGAGCAGCAGCACATGAACGCAACTTGGGCATCGTTGACACGCTCCGAGTGTTTGGAGTGGGGGGGACAGGTGATTGGTCCAGCCTGTGACTATGTCCCTGATGTCACGCTGATGTCATTCATTCTGTTCTTTGGAACATACGCCTGCTCCATGTGTCTGAAGAAGTTCAAAACCGGCAGATTTTTTCCAACTATGGTACACACATGCACACACACGTAGTCATGACGCGTTAATGAGGATATGAATCAGGTTTAACTATCCTCACAAGGATATTTTATCCTCACTGGAATAGCACAACCTGCCCGAACACGCATAGACACTTTAAGATGTGATCTGAAAGTCATTGCTTCTGTAGTAAATCGCTTTTTTAGTTTGGCAGCTCTGATGGAAAATATTCTCACTGATCCAATAATCTTGTAGCATATTACCAATCTGCACTCATTAAAATTTTTTAACTCACCATTAATCTCCACTAATTAGAGATTATAGATTTAGAGATTATGGGTTTCACTGTCCTATTCTGGTACTTGTGCTGCATTTAAAATTGATCATGTTTTTTATTTGATTTGCAACATACATTTTATTAATATATAGAATGTTTTATATATAGAATTATATAGCTTGGTAGTTTAATAACCTGCAGTGTGTCCTGCAGTGTGACTGTCAATATCTATTAATACACCCATATATATACATACATATTATCTAACCTATTTTAATATTTTACATTTAATATTACATTAACTTTGCTGATCCTCATTTCTTGTTTTATTGCTCACAATTAGTTGGTACAAATTTATTTCAAATAAAATAAACGTTTCATAATCTTTCAACAAAATGATCATCGTAACAACTTTGACTTGTCAGACAGATAAAATTTTTTTTGGCACAACCACGTACCGTATGTAAAGGGATGTGTGTGGCGGATGTTTTCGCAGGTTCGCAAACTGATCAGTGACTTCGCCATTATTCTGGCCATTTTGATCTTCTGTGGGGTGGACGCCCTGGTTGGCGTGGATACACCCAAATTACTAGTGCCAAGTGAATTCAAGGTGTGTATGCGTGTGTAAAGTGGATCTAATCTCTTTGTGAGGTCTCATCTTTGTTACAGTAATCCTTTAATAGTGTCATATTATATGTCAAAACCACCATTGAAGTGCTTTAACACTTTAAACCTTTAATTCATGTGCACACAACACAAAGAACTCAAAGGTGCTTCCCAGAAAAATCCTTATTGACACAGATATAATTAATATAATGTGTTACATTTACTATAATACTTTATATTGGATTATGAATACGGTTGCATAGAAGATACAGTAATATTAATATTTAAACTTCTAGCTGTCCCATATCTTTCTTCTTTAAAACACTCTTGTGTTTACAGCCGACGAGTCCAAACCGTGGCTGGTTTGTACCTCCGTTTGGAGGAAACCCCTGGTGGGTGTACCTGGCAGCGATCTTACCTGCTCTCCTGGTCACCATCCTCATCTTCATGGACCAACAGATCACAGCTGTCATTGTCAACCGCAAGGAACACAAACTCAAGGTACGAGTGTCTGAGTCCGTGTCTGATTCCAGGGACCGTTGTGGAATTTGATCGGGAATTTGAGCAGGAACATCCTGCTGCATGCCAACCACTATTATCCCAGCTAACAATTTTAGGTTATGAGAATGTTTCCCTAACGTTTCCAATAAGGTAACGAAAATGTTAGAAATGTTATTATGAATGTTTGAAATGTCCAGTTTTATAGACGTTGCAAAGAAACTTTTTTAATTCTGTAACTTTTTTAAAACATTCCACTAACAACTTAAAAACAATTTTTGATATATATGACTATATATATATATATATATATATATATATATAACACTATAAAAGTTCTATTAACATTACGACAAATACGTTTTTAATCATTTTTAACTTTTAGGGAACTTAAGTTAACGTTCTGGGAACATTCCTTGTTAGCTGGGATTGTCATATTAGACACGAGGATCATATTTCATACACACTTTCAGACTCAGAGAGTGTGATTTAATACGGGGAACTGGTTCTTTACTGCAGGGAAGGTGATGTATGTTATTTTTGTGCCCTGAGTGCAGAAGGGGGCGGGATACCACCTGGATCTCTTCTGGGTCTCGGTTCTCATTATTGTGTGTTCGTTCATGGGTCTGCCTTGGTACGTGGCTGCTACCGTCATCTCCATCGCTCACATCGACTCACTCAAGATGGAAACAGAGACATCAGCACCTGGGGAGCAGCCCAAATTCCTGGGAGTTAGGTGAGAAAAACCGCAGTCAAAATATAATGTACACATGAGCTATTGTGTCATCATCAAGTCAAGAAAATCCTTTTGAATTGGTGGTTTGAAGATTTTCTATATGTGTCCTCTGAACCAGGCATGATAAGTTTCCAACAATTATTTTGTCCTTATTAAAAGCTAGATGCTGTGTAAAGAGACGGAATTATAGCCAATCAAATAATTTTTCCTAAGGCCAATAATAAACATAGGTAAGAATCTTGTGCCAGTCCGTTTGTGCACTTCACATGGACTTATAATAGATGAGAGACGTACAACAAACGTCTTATTTGATTTGGGCTGAACTTTTGGACCCCTTTATATTAATTTAGTAAATGTAAAAATCTAGTTAGATGTTTAAAACCGGGTGCACATTGAACGATTCTGGCCACAATTTGGCCATCAGAGACCAAATTTTAAGAATTCCTGTGATCCTAAACAAAGGCAATAGTCTTTGATATTTAGTTTGACATGTTCGCTGACAGACAATTAATGACCATTGTGATCAAATTTAAATTAAATTCTACCAGTGTCTGAAAATTTCAGACACGGTCTTGCAATTTGGCTTCTCCTACAACAAAGTCAAATCAAGAACCAGTAGGACACAGATCAAAATTACTTCTAGAGATTTAGAGTTTGGTTTGATAGCCAGTTTCAATTCTGCATGTTAATGCAACTCACCATCACCGAATGTTTTACAGATAAATGATATGATAACTAAAATCCCACCGCGTGAGATGGTTTTATAGCTGCAATCATGTTCGTACAGTCTGATAAGCAACAGTTGTAAAGGAATACTTAAAATCGTACAGTGCCTGGCTTAATACACATCTAGCTGGAGCAGGATTTTGGACCAATGATGTGTCACTGTTCTGCCTGGCTTGGACATGTTACAGACTGTGTGATTTTCCTAATTTTCTCTCTTTTAGGGAGCAAAGAGTCACAGGAATATTTGTCTTTATTCTGACGGGTCTGTCTGTATTTATGGCCCCTGTTCTGAAGGTTTGTGCATTATATATATTTTAAACCAAGTCTATGGTTTCTTTCTGAACCCACATACAGCCTTCATTGTACCCCACTGCTCTACTACCACGTTCTCTGTACAAATTTTGTTAGTGTAGTTATCGCCCCCTGTTGGACATTTTAAAACTTCATTTGCAAGGACAGTGACCCACGAGTGGAAAAATACATCAGAATGTGAGATGTTTAGAGAGAGACTCTCTGTGTGTGTTTGTGTGGGAACAATGAGGTTTCATGTAAGCCTTTTGGTCAATATAACAAATTCTAGTTAACCCTCATCATTGTGAGCTGTTTGGTTTGATCAGCTGTTGACAGGTTTGGGAAGTATAGGGTGTGTTTGGTTTGGTGGTGACTTTTGTCATCCTACAACCTTTGATTCTGTGACTCACACTAATGCTTTATGTGTATAAAGACTAACTAGTAATCTTGTCTTATTGTGTGTTGTTTGAACTCCACAGTTCATTCCTATGCCTGTCCTGTATGGTGTGTTTCTCTATATGGGCGTGGCTTCCCTCAATGGCGTACAGGTGAGGTCATGTGTCTCTAGGTATCATGTTACCCATTGGCAGATAAAGACTAATCCTGCTGAGTACCGGATCTCCGCTGGAGCCTGGGAACCCGGCAGATTCCAGAACCTGATCTGGGTTTGGAATTGCTCGAGATTATTTAGATTTAAACTGTATTTCCACAGTGGAATGCATCTAATGGGGTTCTAATCTGAAGACTCAAAAGTGTGATTCATTTGTGGTATTTGCTAAGGTTTGCATATGTATTACTATTACTATTAATACTATTTATAATATGTTCTGATAATAATCTATAGATGTACATATATAAGCCATATGTAGAGACCAAATAAACACGGAGACCTTGTGATGAGCTCTTCTGAATTAAGCCAATAAGACAACACTACAGTCACTTAGACATACTAATCTATAGGATACAAACACTATATCCTAGCTACCAATTTTAGCATTTCCAGTAAGTAACAGAAAGGTAAAAAAATATTTTGAATGTTCTAATAATGTTTAAAACTTTCACTTTTTAGAAGTTGTATTAATGTTGTTGTTGGTTATAAGAACATTAATCATGTTAACTTTTTTGTTTTCACTTTTTTTAATGTTTTTTTACTGTTTTAAATGTTTTAACTTTTTTTGTAAGTGGTCATGTTTTAATACATTCCACTAACAATTTAAGAATAGCATTTTTTATATATGATATACGCATTCTTTTTTTAAGAACTTTGAGAAACCTTTTAGAGAATGTTAACTAACATTCTGAGAACATTCCCTGATAGCTGGGAGAACATAGCACAGCGACACCCTAGCAACTGCACAGCTATGTGCTTAATGTGATGATTTTATGTGTATGTAGTTTATGGATCGCCTGCAGTTGTTGCTGATGCCAGCCAAACACCAGCCAGATCTGATCTATCTGAGACACGTACCGCTCAGACGAGTCCATCTCTTCACCTTCATACAGGTGTGTGTGATCACATTTAACCCAATGATGCTCAAATACACAGCATACACACATGTATATGTCACATGATTGAGTATGAAACAACATGTGTGTTGTGCACACAGGTGCTCTGTCTGGTCCTTCTGTGGGTGCTGAAGTCTACTGTGGCGGCCATCATATTTCCTGTTATGGTGGGTATTATTATTTATTACAAGCCCTTAAACACACACACACACACACACACACACACACTTCACATGCAAACACAAACCTGCGTGATTCTGAGATTGTGTGTGTTTGCAGATTCTTGCGTTGGTCGCCGTGAGGAAAGCTATGGATTACCTGTTCTCTCAGCACGATCTTGGGTACCTGGATGATGTCATGCCCGAGAAAGACAAAAAGAAGAAGGAGGACGAGAAGAGAAAGAAGAAAAAGAAAGGATCCATCGACAGCGAGATAAACGACGTGAGTCGGCTGTTGTGTGATTCACGCGCGTTGTTAGAAACGGTATCATAAAACTCTGGTGATAAGAATGTTCCACACCCTGCGTTTACAGTCAGATTGTCCGGCCAATGAGAATGTTCCCAGCATAAAGATCTCCATGGAGACCATGGAACAGGAGCCAATGCTGGGGGAGAAACCCTCAGACCGTGAGTAAAGGCACAGGGTTTCTCTCGACCCCACTCAGGGGTCACGACCATCACTGTCCTGTTACTAACAGCTTCCAGAACTTTCCTCCTGACCGCTTCGGGCAACACTGTCCTCTTTCAATTAATCAATAATCTGCTGATAACAGATGTTAAAGTCAACAAGAGACTGTTAACCATTCAGTCACATATTTTAACATTGAATATACAGTCTGAGTCAGTAAATTGGTTTGTCATGTTGACTTTAACTGCGGATTGGCATTGTGGAAATGGCATTGAGATCTCTTCATTTCCTGTTTTCTAACCAATAACTAACTAACTAACTAACTAACTAACTAATTCACTGTCTTTTCAGGTGCATCCTAACACCTTTATATTAAATCTGACATTTGTGATAATGTTTGCATTAACAGTCTTTATGTTTGTATCCTATAGGAAGTAAGTCCATGTCCTTCCTCACTCCCTACTGATGGAAAGCACTTTTTCCCTTCCATAACTGTGTCAAGGTAATTCTATGTGTGTATGTGTGTTTGTCTGTGTGTGTGGGGAGGGGTTTACTTATATTTACTTATATGGTTAACCACATATTGGGAACAAATTTGTACCCTAAAGTCAGCAAAACCTGACAAATCCTCTATTTGGGGAGGTCCTCGTTTTTAAAAATGTGATTAAAAAAATATAGTATCTAAAGTTTATTTTAAAAATGTTTTTTATTTTAAAGTGTGAGTTGGGGTTAGGTTATAGTGTTTATAACTACCTGTGTATAAAAAAGTCTATGAGTTTCAGCATTTAGAAAGAGAAGAAAAAATTGTGTGTGTGTTAACAAACAGCAAATAAAATATCAATATTTCTAAAATACCATCACACATCATTCATGTCTTTGTGTATATGAGAAACTGTTTTCGTGTACAGAAGCACATCTAACCCCTCTTTCTCTCTCCCTTTTGTCCTAGTCAGAATTTAAACCCCTTTAAGAAGACTGTGCCTCAGATTAGAATCGATTTGGACCCTGACAACAAGAAATTCTTCTGGAAAACTCCAGCTTCCGAAACATCCCTTTAAACATTCAATAACAACCCAATGAATTCCTAAAAACTCCTTCATCTTCACCTTGAGGGTCAGATGAAGGTTTAGTAATTCATATAAACAATATCAAAAATTACAACAAAACAAAATTGTTATTTTGTTATGTTATTTTCTTTAGACATTTCAACACTATATCAAGTATCTGCACAACAATATACTCTTTACCAAAGAGTCATTTTTACTTTTCATAATATCTATATATTGATGTTTTAGTAGCATTACTGTCAAAACATATATTTTTGCTTTAGTTTTAGTTTTCGGTTGTGGGTCCAGACAGGTACGGTTTTTTTTGGGTTCTAATACAATAGAAAAACTTACATTTTTATAACCATAATATTTAATTAAACAGACAGCATATAAGAATGATATCGTAATCAGTCTTAACGTAGAATCTGATTGTATAACGCAATCCGAGGTTTAAGTTTTCTTTTGGCCAAATAACTGTCTTTCGTAAAACCAGCACGTTAGATCAAATCATTTAAAAATTTTAAAGAACAAATTTAAATTTGTCTCTCATTTCTTTTTTATTCTGTACCTTTCTTGGTTGTTTTTTTTGAAAACTCAAACCGTAACTATTTCACTGGTAGCAAACTGTTTTACTGAACCACAATGGTGTGCACAACGATTCATCCCGTAAGGAAAATGCGGTTACTTAAAAATTAAACATTACTTACGTCTTTCCTGCACTTAACGAAACACTTGAGTTCAAAGACACTGCTGTTCCTTTTAATAGGAAACACTCGATATAAATATATTATCTTTTAGCTCTACCTCTTGACGGACTGTAGGTGCCAGGCACTCTGTGTTTGAGTGACGCGTTTCTCAATGCAGTATGTTACAGATCTTGATGTCTATCTTAAAATCGGCCTCATGCCGATTTGGCGGGAAAAATGAGAGTCTGTGAAATCCTCTTTTGATCTGTTTCTCTGTTCATAAATGACATTCATAACAGGGTGGACACTTGCAATGTGATTTCATTTAATGACTTCGCTGTGATGAAGCGGTTATCGGTTTTGATTATTTTACTTCTTGATTTTTTTATGTACTTTTTTAAGAGAAGTAATGATGTAGATAGAGAGTCTTTTTTTACCGAGATGAAGGTGTAAAGGTGTCGACAGGTGTGATTCCTCCGTGTAAGGACCCAATGATATTTGATGCAATATTTAACACAGCTTCAGAATGTGACCGCAGTAAGCAAACTTCCGTTTGTGTGGGAATATAAACTGCCATTAAGAATTATTTTCGCTCGTGTTTAACACTGGTATATGATTCAGTCAGCACATTTGTTGTAGCGTATTACAAAGTATACATCTGGATCTGTCTGAGACTGTATTGAAAATCTGAGATTTCAAATCTGATTTAAATGGATAAATAAGGAGTTTTCTGATTTAAATGTACAACATGTTCCACATTGCAATGTTGAACTAGGGGTCTCACACCCAGGCGCAGATTTTTAGACTCGTAGACATTGTTTAAATCATCACATTCGAATGATCAACAATCATTAAAACTTGAATATAGAAAGTCAGTGTTTGTAAATAGATCTGTTGTAGAATATCATCATTATCATCTCTGACCATTGATGTCTTCCATGAGGTGTATTTCTTTTGGTTGTATTAAATTATCTGTACATTTTCAAGGAATTAACTACTTCGTCTTTGTAGCGCAGGGTGTAATTTTCAGAAATCGATTCTTTTAGACGCACTGCTCTCACGAGAAGACTCTTTTTTAAACCTGTTGAGTATTTATTATCCCTCTATTCTCTCTGGAGACTGTCTTACTTGCTCTTCTTATGAAGGAGAAGCTACAGGCAATAATGAGATTAACAGCTGATCGCTGTACTGTAAAAGGGAATCACCTTGTGACATTGTGACATGAAAGGCAAATTAAAGCAATTATTAAACCTGATTCTGATGGTGTGATTCAGTTTGTGTTTTTGAGCTCATAAAGAATTTCTGTACACACAACTTGCAGAAGGACACTATCCTTCTATATATGATACTGTATATATATGTGTGTGTGTTGGGGGGTTGAATATGTGGTTTACGAATACACAAATGTGTATAATGACATATGTAAACAATGTAACGATGTAAACATTGTTTATGGGGACACATTTTGTGTCATCATACACCAAAGTGCTTAAAAACATACTAAATGATTTATTGTTAATTAAAAAATGCCAAACGTTTTCTGTAAGGGTTAGTTTTAGGGTTGTGGATAGAATACAGTTTGTACAGTATAAAAGCCATTACGTTTGGAGTCCTCATAAACCATATATGCTAACGTGTGTGTGTGATTTGAGCAAGCTCCTAACCCTAAATATTAACCTTTAATAAGCCACGTATGGACAGGGCTTGTTGAGGTGTGCTATAACTTTCCCAAGCAAAGGTCAAGGTGCTGCAGGCTAAAAGGATTCGTAACAGAATCTCACAGGAACCAGGATTTAATCTGGATAAAAACTAAAGACTCGGCTGTAGTAATCTTTCAACCTCAAGACATTCCGCACAGACCGACCAATGACTCTCTCTCCTTTCCTGCCCGATCGCTTTTTCAACACGGGCCAAGAAGATAACTGCAGTTGAGACCCACATATTTTCCAATAAATAGATGTCGTCACGCGAACGGAGTTACGTGCGTAAATCCAAAAGTTCCGTCAGTATATTCCGCACACCAGATTAAAAATCATAACGCGTTTGGACAGCTTTAATATAAAGTCATTAGGATTTACTTTGATCATCGTATGATATGTGGCCTTTCTCACGGATTTTACCTTCCCTAATCTGCGCGGGAGAGACACCACTTGTCCTGTATATTTGCTTTGTACTTTGTGGTAATAGACGATATAACATATATGCTGTATTAACCCACTAATAAAACAGAAGTAAGTCGGTAATCACATAGCAAACATATTTATGTCAAAATGACGTGCAGGCAATACGTATGGTACTATGGTAATCCGTACTCAAAATGTATCCTAGTGAGCGCGCACACATTAGATGTAGTGAGTAATGAATAGTGCACACACAACCAGGGCAGGGAGCAGCCGATCACTGGGCGCGCGATGAGCAAACGGAGGTTAGGTCCCTTGTTACCTTCCACCAGCACTGAGAATCGAACCGGCGACCTTCGGGTTACAAGTCTGACCATCTAACCAGCAATTTACAAGATCGGTTGTTTATTCAGATAGTTGAGATGCTGTTAAATTCTGTTAAATAATTACAATTACCATCCCTAACTATTTTAATCTAAAATAAATTTGGTAAAAAGCGAAGACCGACAGTATTATGTATTATGCATAAATTCATCCAATGTCATCTAGCGACATCTAGTGGCCATTAAACGACAAACTGGTTCTCGTTTCCGTTTCTGGGAACGTATTTTTCTGCCCATTTACGCCTCTCTATTCAATTCTGCCCAGCAGGTGGCGCTAGAATGTCATGAATTAGAATACGCATGCGCATTACGATGCTCGTTGGTGCGTGGCAGCTCCAGAACACACTTGACCCGTGAGAGGCGTTACAGCGGCGTTGCATAGCAAGCAGGTTGTTTTTCTTTTCCTGACATGCATCTATCGTATGCGAAACCTTTCGCTGAGATTTTTAAGATGCAGACTGGTTAAAACAACATGCAAGATGTGATCTTTATCGACAGGGAACTGCAATACTTGAAGCGTTATGGTGACTCACCTAATCGCTGTGCAGATTTTTGACACGATTTGCGAAATCATTTTAACACGTGGCATCGCGAATTAGCATTGCATTATTATATATATAGTCGATTTTACTAAATCGCATTGGCAATTTAAACAGACGTGGAATCTGAATGGTGGAACAGAAGGGGCGTGGCAATGACGCCAGAGTTTCAGATTGACAGGAAAACTCCCCAAATTTGGTTCGGTTTCCTGCTGCTCAGTCTGTTACTATGATGCGTCTGTACCGCGTGCTGGAGCGTTTACGCGCGCCAGAGAATTTGGCGCGTCACCGACACTGGAGCACAACGACCGAACTGTCACTGCGGTTCTCCAGCACCAAAGCTGTTCCACGGTTCCGAAGAATGGACTATCAGGTGAGCACATGCACCTGAAGTGTCGTGTATGACTGTTAGAGTTTACGATGTATGGAAATTATTCGCAGTGAAAGTCCAGGTTGTATGTTTATTTAATTTTTGGACTTTGGGCTCAGTGTCTGACAACAGAACCGGGCGAGTGTCTATAGAACTTGATGATTCCTTCCCAAGTGATTCCTCTGTTGAAGTTGTTGCATCAGCCGTTTAAACGATGCAAAAGTTTAAATTTTTAAGAGCGACATTTTTTTCCGCGAAATGGGCACGTGGTAATAGACAGTACACACAATCAGGCGCGCTCTGTTGAGGTGACTGCACACTATTGAGTGCACTATATGGAGGTACAGTATTCAGCATATTGTCTTTCGTGCCATGTGCTCAGCATGCAGGCAGCCATAACGAGGATTAAAACGTGTGGAGAAACTCCCGATTGTTCATAAATACTGTTATATAGTTTGACACATAATGTAGTAGATTGGAAATCGGACCCAACTTAATTCTAAGTCAGCAAAACTTTATTGCATGATTTTACCAATTGTTAAATATCTAATTACAATTGAAGCCAAGTTAATAAGGAAATTATATAGAAAATAAATAGCAAAAAAGACGCTTTAATTTAAAATTAGATATGTCCTTAACAATAATGGCTTGTATTTTCCCTGATTGAATTTAAACATTTTTTAATAAAAATCAAAAATAATAATGTAATAATAATTTAATTTTTATACTGTATTTTGGTTTATCTGTGATTCCCAGATTTGATGGGGTGTGAGGCCACCTGATCTAAGGTTACTCGGCAGAGAGGCTTCTGTCACGTTGATATATGTATCTTATATATATATATATATATCCATATGCAGTGTGTTTAAAATGCCCTGCCCGATCACGTTCACCAAGCAGCCAATCATACAGAAAGACAGATTTAGCGTTCAAAACGGACAGTGTTAATAATTGTACTACCTAACAGATATTCTGGCTAAACATTGACTAAGTGTTATGAAAGGGTTCAGAAGTTCAATGTTACTTGGAATTTTTAAACATTGGCTGTTCACAACATATCAGGCCAAAGATAATAATAATAATAATAAATAGCATTTTTTTAAATGAAATAAAGTTCCATGTTACATGGATTGGTATGTGAGACTTTGAGATTTAAGTGCTTTGAGCCACGGCAGCACCGATAGCGTGGTTGTTTGCGCGTGTTTGAGATCCAGTTGTTGTGTTTTGCATGGTGACTTTCCAGGATGCAATATGCACCCTCAACACCCTGCAGACGAATGCCAGCGCTCTCGAGCAGGTGAAGAGAGAGAGGGGTCATCCACAGCTCCAGCTGCAGGCCATGAGAGGCTTTCTGCAGCGAGCTGGTCTCAAGGTACACGGCTTGTTTACCTTAACATTTATAATCTAATCTGCATAATCTGTTGTGATATTACATGCACCATAATGTTGATGTAACAGATAGCAAGAT
>JAZGTI010008186.1:0-20492 GCA_036877585.1 Botia kubotai | reverse complement strand
ATGTCATGAAGCATCACGCGGGTCATTTTAATATGCAAGGCTGGAGAAACAGTGCGAGAAAGGTCAAGAACACTCCCTGCAGATGTGCTGCTTCACCTAAATTAATTATACATCAAAGGCAATTGCTTTCCCTGTGCCCTGCCCTGATTCCTGATCGTGTGTGTTATACTTACCCCAGCAGTGACCCCTATCATCAGAATTAACAGGGATTAGAAGAGGGTGTGTCTTCTGGGCTGATCTCTTCACACAGACGTTTCTGCATTCTTCATGGCTCAGACCCTTTCCCTGACTCTGATCTCTCTCTCTCTCTCTCTCTCTGTCCTGTCTGTTTGCTGTAGGAATTCTCCTTCACCCAAGTGTGGTATAGTAACCAGCAGCCTGTGCACTGTGCCTTCACACTGCAGAGACACAACGCCACCACCACCCAGCTGTCCTGCAAGATCAGTGTGCGGCAGGTCAAAGGTCACGAGCAGGTCCTGCAGGTGTACACTTCATTGGCAGAGGTCAGATTCACTCTGCTTTAACTGGGTTTAAGAACCTCTGTAACTTGATGTCCTAGTTCGGTGGCGTGAACTGAAAACACACATTTACTTTAAGTTTTATTCCTAAAGCTGAGGCGTGCAATTTGTGTATCATTATTGAGGTCTTTTCCCCAAAAAGCAAAAACACTGTGGTGCTATCAAAACATTGCTTTGTATGAGCATTCTGGCTTCTTGGCTTAACCAATAGCATGACTTTGAGACGGGACTATATGCTTGTTTGGAGTTTGAAAACTTGCTTGAATACAATCATTCCATTTTTGCAATTCGGTGACATAACTGTGGGAAGCAGAGGTGCTCCTGCATGCATATTTTGTCTGTACCTGACAGCTAATGTCACCCACCCGCTGTCCCTTTATCCCCTCAGTACCTACCTCACAGAACATGTTTTCACCGCCGTTGGTGACTCACTTCCCCTTTGAAAGCGTGCTGTCATTGGAATGCTCCTGCTACGTGGGGAATCATGTTCTAGGAGGGGGTGCTGTAGAGATAAAGGGACAGCAGGCGGGTGATGTTATCAGTCAGGTATGCGGCACATAATTCTACTCCAGCTTCTTTACTGTCCTGGCTTAGTCTCTGTAGATACTGCAGACACTGTAGCTCTTATGTGGCAAATTGCCTGCGATGATCCTCATTTGCGAGTCGCTTTGGATAAAAGCATCTGTTAAATTGCTAAATGTAAGGTAATATTACATACCATTGCAGCTTGACAGGGGTGTTTGCAATCCCCTTGGGACGGATAAGCCAAAATGCATGCAAAAACAAACATCTGTTTGTCTGTTTTTTTTTCTTTTAGAGCGAGAAAGAGACGGTCCCATTTTTTATGCAGGCAGATTGCACAGTCACCTCACAGACAGGGGCCAAAGCCTTCAAAATTCCCCTGTCCATTCGTCAGCGGATATGCACCACCTTCGATACTGCCAACGCCAAGGGCAAGGACTGGCAGCTCTTAGCTCAGAAACTCCACATTCAAAGGTGAGCGCCGGAGAGAGATGTAGCCAAGGCAACAGGACTGATTGAAACTTATTGCGGCGGTGCTCACTTTGTTAACAATGCCCTTGAATAATAAGCTGATACTGTGCTCCGCTTTGCTCAATCATTTTACTCAGAGCTCATATTCTTGAGGCTTTTCAGCTTTATAGAATTCAATTTCTGCAAAGGTTAAAAGTTAAAGAACCACTAGAGATCTCAAAAACTATGACAGTCACCATACCGGCCCTCTCTTGGTTTTAATCTATTTATCCGTAGTGGGGCATATTGAAAATTCATACTGGTATTTTCTGGGAGATGATTCACAGATGTTTAAGTAATAACCTCCTCTATATATACTGTATATTAGATGTACTTCACCCAGAGCTTGACCTTTATGCCAGTACACCGGTAGCTCAGCTGGTAGAAAATGGTGCTGTCAAAGCTAAGGTCATGGGTTCAGTTTCTAAGGAACATGGAGTTATAAAAGTGGCTTTGGATTAAAGCTTTTGCCAGATGCCTAAATGTAAATGTAGCTGCTCAAGCCTCAAAATCCAAACATTTAAATGTTTATTTTCAAAAGTTTATTTTGTTGAGTCTTAAATGGTGGTTATATTCAAAGAACTCGACGAAAGAAACCATGTCAATGAAGCTTGGACAGCAATATTTACTGATGTTTATGTACATGCGAGGAACTCGTGTATCTGTTGTTTTAAGGGGGCATCAGTTGTTACCCTGGGATAGATAAGACATGCAAAATGGAGAAATATAAACACCTCAGCAGTTCTTTATATAAACTTGAGATATGTTAGTCTAATGGAATGTGTTCTTTACCTGGATTTAAATGCAGATCTAATGCAAAATTGTAATAACAGAAATTGTAATTATATAAAATACAATAGTCAGTGATCGTGGCGATGTTCAAGAACTGTTATGGAAGAGATCTGCAAATAGCGTTAGAAATAAATGGCAGTTCTGTGCAAGACAAACAGCTTGTAACTTTTAACCTGAAACGCACGAGGGTTTGAATTAGGAATTGTATCGTAACACTGCCATCTACTGCCACATTGTGGTAATTTACCTGTTTTTGCGACCGTTCAGGGCATCGTTATTCCAAGTATATTGTAACACCAAATGGCACCAAAGGTCTCCACGATCAACTTATCTCTCGTTGCTTTTGAGAAACGCTGCCGAGGTTGTTTGTAATGGATCCGTTTTTAACTGAATCCTGAACACATTTTAATAACAATACGTTTATCCACATTTTAAAACGTTTAGTTGCAATACCCACATAGATTCATCATAATAAATGTGAATCTGTTGTTTAATTGACTCAATTTTCTTTATTTGAAAAAATAATACATGTAGTACTTCCTTCGTTTAGTTTATTTAGGGAACAGCGCACCGTGCTGTAAACACAGTAGCTTAGCTATTTCAGCTTATTTTCAACTGTGATGCCTGCGAAGGCAAACACAAAATCGAACGTTGATTTATGAGATGTGTTTTTGTGAAACATGCATTGTTCTTCTGCACAGAAATCTGTCCTACTTTACCAAGCAGCAGAGCCCCTCTGCTGTCATTCTGTGTCTCTGGGAGGCCAGACACCAGGACAGTGGAGATCTGGACTCACTTGCCAGTGCTCTGGAGGAGATTGGAAAGATCCACTGTAAAAATCTGCCTCACAGTCCGGCTGAGAAAGAACCGGTCTTTAGCTTTTGAGGGAGGCCAAACCAGCCACTAAACCACTGGAGACTAAATCTACTCCCCCGGCATCTTCTACTTTAGAGTCCAAGAAGAACCCACCAGAAATATTAAGATGTGACCCATCAGATGGTATCACAAATCTGTACATGTGCACAGGAACTGTTGGCAGGAAATTGGCACAGATTCAACAACTTCAACATGGTTTTCTTTAAGCAGACATTGGAATGCTGTGCCCATCACATGAAATTCCACCTTGGTGTTTATCGTTTTAAATTATTGTGTAAGATGCGATTGGTGGCCAAGCTGGGATTTTCGTAACATGACTCTGAGCCAGCTCCATATTTCACCTTGACCTATTTTTTGAATAGTGTTCCAGAGTTCCAGCAGTATTTATATCCCTTCTGCATGTTATTACTGAATTGTGCTTTGTTTGCACTGTACGATGTTTAGAGAAGGGAGGAGAGGGAAATCCACTCCGGCAAAAACTGCCTTTTTTGGACATCACACATTGTGGTTGTGACTCACTTTGTTCCTTTTTCCATTATTGTTGAGAGATAAAGTCATAAAAAGAACAATTTTCAAGGGGTCCCATTGTCTGTTTTCAATTTTTCAGTTTTTGTTCATGTTTACCGTTTGAGCGTAGAAAAGATCTACAGAGTTACACGGTTCAAAGTTCACTGCGAAAGGAGATTTTCTCTTAAACAGAAGTCTGATGTTTAAAAAGATACAACAAATGGTTTGTAACGACTATACAGCTTCTTTAGAGAAGATGAAGAAGAAGAGCCATTGTAAAACACTTACCAATCAGAGCCCAGTCAGTATTTCAGAAGGCGGGGCTTCGTAGGAGCAGGAACTTAGTCCATTTTTGACAGACTGAGAAGAGAGGGGCTTTAATAAGGTAAAACATGTGAAAATAGTGTGTGTTTTGAACAATGAAGCATAAAATTCTAGTGCACTCCAAAAACTAAATCAAGACTTAGAAAAATGACATAATAGGACCCCTTTAAAACAAATTTGGTAATATAAAAGAGTTTAGACTTGTGATTTATTTCACAATGTAAAAATGTCCTGTTTAATAGAAAAGAGTCACATTTGGGCAGGTTAAAGGGGTAATAGTCAATTACAGCTGGCTCTACACCAAGTTTTCCTTCACAAATTCAAAACTTCACACCTTTCACTATTATGCATCGCTTTGTTACTGAAAACTCATGTTAAAGACCTTAAAAGTCATTAGGACCAAAGAGCAGAATAGTGGCATGACTTTTGTAAAGGGAGTCGAGACAAATATTGACCACAAGAAGCATATACTTACCCCATCGCCATGACAGCACATCCCGGGTTAACGCTTGCCCTTTTTTAAAAAATGGAAATCCCCTGAGAGACTTCTGCAGACTGAAGTCTCTCTTATCTCTTACGAGCAAATTTCTTTTTTGTTTTGCGTGAGACACAATGAGGGAACACGGGCTGGTGAGCAGGAGAGTTATAATTACAGTTTGATAACAGGAAAAGAGCTGTGTGGAAAATGCTGTCAAAAGTGTAAGGAAAAGTTAAGTCCTCTTTTTCCAAGTCATCTACTTCATTAACCTCCTCTCTCAAAAGAGAAAATGCCTCCAGAAGACTCATTCTATCTGCTTTTGAGTGCTCTAGTCACTACACACACTCTGTTGGTTAAAGATGTTTGCCATTTAAAAGGATCTCTTACACAGGATATGATTTTTTTTTAGTTTTGCTTATCTTATTGGCTTTATGAAGCATTTTAACCAGACGTATTTGCAGGTCACTTTGTTTAATATGACTAAAAATAAAGGTTCCTAAAACGTTCTTTGTCGGGCTACATGGTTCCGTAAAGAGCCTTTAAACATTGTAGATCCTTCCTGTTTCACAACCGATTCTTTGTATGAGATAAAGGTTCTAAATAAGAAATGGTTCTTTTAAGAACCTTTAACTGAAAGGTTCTTTAGGGAACCAGAGATGGTTTTTCTATGGCATCTGTGACGAACCCTTTATAGCACCTTTTTTTTAAGAGTGTATGACAAACAGCACTTACAGCAACAACTTCATCTTTGGTATTTCAGTTTTTTTCTCTGTTCTGTTTTTACCCCTGTATTAATAAAAAAAAACATTTATAAAATCATTAACAAAGTTGCTGTTGCCCCTCTAAAGTTTATTAAAAACATTTTCATTTCATGTTTACAAATTTGCAGGAAACTCATTTTGGTTCTTATTAGGCCTTATTGATGTTTATATTATGACACCATGTCTACATGATGGAACATAAAGATAAGCTTTAAAAAAAGACAAATAATTCTAGAAAACAACAATGCCATCATCCTTATATCAACACGCACTTTTACTTTACTTGTAGTGTTAATAAAATCCAGAGTAAAACTGGACGTATTAATGCAACGCTTTCAATCACTAAAGTTAACAGAAATGTTTTTCTGTCTCATGTTCATGTTACATTTAGTTCTTTGCTTCAGATTATGATTCTTGTGCCTTGTATAACTTCTGTAAATGGTGAATGTTGTACAGGTTAAGATGGTTCTGAATCATGCAAATGTACTGTAAGATATCAGTTCAAAGAAGAAAAAAATAACACTGATATGCAGGGGTCAAGAGCTTTTCTAGTGCTAAATATACTTGTTTGGTATCGCCAGGCCAGCTTTGTGGTATACTGTATCTATGATTATGAACATTTTGGATGTTTTCTGTACAGTAGAGTTTGCTGATGTATATGCAGTCTTTTGGAAATAAATGTACAGCCGAAAAGAGCTGCAACTACAGCAGATGCGCCTGTGTACTTATTTTATACTTTTTTTCGTCATCATTTGTTCGTTTGGACACTACAGAACAGTTGAACTGTACACAAATGTCAGCATGTCTTCAGTACTTGCATGTTTTACCAGGAGAGGGCAGCATACGTGTTTCCCCACGCAGAAGGTCTGTCTTTCCCAGTTACAATAAATAAACAAAACCATTTATGGTACATCTATACTCACAGAACTGTATGATAATAAATCAAGTTTACTCGTTCGGTATGAAGGGCCGAGGAGAGCAATGAAAGTTTGTAACAAAATTTCAAGGGACATTAAAAGATTATGAAGATGAAGGGTGACTTTAACACTCATACTTTCAAGACTCAGACCGTCCGTCATTTTGGTTCAGAAATGTCTGGTGTAAAGTCCACAAGTTGGTAGTCTTATCTTAACCCCTCCCCTTTCAGAACTTCTTATCAAAGGACACACAAGTGACTTTAGGGCACGAAAGAGATTCTGCTCTCATAACCATGGTAACCACCCCTTAACGATGTTTGTTTACTATACATGTTGGATCAATTCACCGAGCAACATTTAGAGCTTGACTTTGAGTGAACAATATATAATAAAACATAATTCAAAGGAGATATAAAAGCAATATATACAGCCAAACATTCTGGTACCATGTCTGTTTATTGAACATTAAGCCTTTGACTAAAGGAAGGACCAGGAAAAATCCCAGTGTTTAAAAAAATCTTTGAAAGAAAGAAAGATTGTAGTTTTTATCAGGATGTAACGGTGTAATTTAATATAGCTAATGAATAGATCACGTGGCTGACGGTGTTTGGAAGTGAACGGAGAGACCTTTGTCTGCATTCTATAGCAGCGGTATGAAATTCCCCTTAGACTTGGTAAATGAATAAGCAAACAGAAGCCTCCCACCTTCCTCTATCCAGTCCATCACACAGTATAAGGCACTTGTGTGAAAGAGCCTTCAGTGACTATTTCCTGTGCTTCACGACTGTATCTCTGTGTCACAGGCAACTGTCTGCTAGATAGCGCCAAACTGACAAAGAGAGCCTTGAGTTTCGGAAATTGATAATAATACTGACATTTTGTGCGTGGACAGTTAGAGACAAACAGAGATGTCTTACCAATAAGTGAGGACCGGCAACTTGCATATTTAGAAAGTGTAGACAGAACATTTTTTAAATATTTTATTTGCGTTTTTCGCACAGGTGTCTCTGATTTTAGTAGTGGAGAATTATTGCGCTGCTTTAAAAATTTGTAAGTGCCCAATTATGTTTTTAATGATGTAATTGATTCATTCACGTGTAAATTTCCTACTTATGAGTTGTACTATGGCGAAGACTTGGTTCATGTGTATTAATTAGGTCATGTGACGGGATTCTCCTAAGTTTATAAAGGCAACGTCACCAAAGTCTGATTAATATTCATGAGTACGAATAGTACCGTAGTAGTAGTTATTTCGCAGTCGGCTTTCAGGTTTGAAGACGCGTTTAATTTTATGAACGTCCGGAAGTTTTCAACAGTTTACTAGTTGGACGCACTTTACTGGGGCATGTCCCTCTCTTCAGTTTATACAGGGAAGGCGACACTATGAGTCTACTATGAGATACATTATTTTCTTGGTAAGTAAACCCAATACATCTTTGGTTGTTTTATTATTGTTTTAGATAAACTTCGGGTATGGATTGTTATTCACTTTCAGAGATTAACTTGATTTAGGGACGCGTTGAACTGAAACGCCATTGTGTTTAAATAAATTAATTATCTGTATTTAAATAGGCCACCAGATTCCCTATCAATGTGTTAAAATGTGTTAAGGCCTCTACATTTAAACCATGACAATTGTTTACATAGGTAAATAAAATTGTATTGTCATTAAACTTTGGTTATTTTGATCATTTGTCTGAACTTGCCATAGAAAAGTTAAATAAAGGGGCAAGGATTGGTTTGATCTTTTCAATTGGACAAACCAGACATGTAACCATGATCTTGTGACCAAAGACTATATGATGTGTTTCAACTCAAGATTTCTTACTACCTCATGCATGTACAAATGTTTATATATTTGTTTATTCTCAAAAGCCTTTTTATCTCTGACTTAAAAATAATTAAACAGGAAATCAGTGTTTATTGCAACTTGACTGTACACTGTTTGTGTCTTCTTTTTGTGTAGGTTTTGCTGTTACTAAATCACATTTTTACTGCTGCAAGTCACTTGGATCAGTCCTGGGCTCAAGGATCCATCAAAAACAGATCAAGACGGGACATTTCATGTCGTGAAAACCTGGAATATGCGCATGACAACATCTGCTGCCTCAACTGTCCAGCTGGTGAATAAAATCTGAAGAACATGATTCTGAATAAAAAAGCATCCATTTATTAACTGCAATTATTCAATGCATATAAGTACCTTAAATATGGATCAAAAGATTCAAATTTAGCTTTTAATGTCCCGTGTGTCAGTACGTTTATTAAAGCATGTCTTTCTATCGTCTCTGATTTAAAAACAAGTCTCGTATATATTTGCTATTGCTTCTGTATAACCTTTCAAATAACTTCTGGCTGTGTCATCTTCTGCAGGAACCTATGTGAAGAAGGCTTGCGACAGTGAATCACAGAAAGGAGTGTGTGAATCCTGCGAGTTTGACACATACACTGAGCATGACAACGGACTGCTAAAGTGTATTTCGTGTACAAAATGCCGTTTAGGTAATTTTGTTATTGTAGAACACATTTTAGACAAGGTCTTATAAGAAAATACAAAATACAACTGCACACTCATAATTAATTAACACAATAATAATTCATATATTCATATTTTGCATGTACTAAGCTTTCCTCTAACTCGCACCTCCAGTAGGCGTGTGTTTGTTTTAATATACGTTTCAAGGTTTTAAGGGGTATCTTTCTTTTTTAATTGTATCGTTTTCTACGTTCATTCTATAGATCAGGACACTGTCGAGAAGTGCACGAGTACTCAGAACACACGGTGTGTGTGCAAACAGGGAACATTTTGTTTACCGGATCAGGCGTGTGAAGTGTGCAAGAAATGCAGCAAGTATGTTTCTGTTGTAAAGCATATTCTAATGATTTTTTATTGATATTACCGGACTGGATTGTTGGTCGATTAAAAGGTTTAACCACAGGTCCTTGTAAATGTATAAGTGTTAAGGGCGTATACTTTATTAAACGCAGATGCAAAGAAGATGAGGAGATGGTCAAAAGCTGTACAGTGAGTTCCAACACAGTTTGTAGGAAGAAAAGCTCCACAGGCGGTTCTCTGTCAGGTAACACTTGACCTGCTGCAGTAGTACAAATCCATTCTCATGCTCTAGCCCCAAAGATTCAACTATAGTATGATTACAGTTCATATCATGTGTAATATTTGCACCTCTGTTGCCCGATGCTTTTGTTTCCCACATACTGATCATATTCATTTTATTCCTGCAGTGACTTTTCTTGTTGTTCTGCCTATAATTGCAATGCTGGTGTGCATAGTGAGTGTCGCCTACTGGAAGAAGTCAAAACCAAGTAAAAGATCAGGTACCTTAAAATCCATCAAGCCGCCTGTCCTCAGTTCTTTCCTTGTTGTCACGCAAAATCTTTGTCATTATAGTGACCTCAAGAAGCCCTAAAGAAATGGTTAAGATCTGTATGGTAAGTGTGTAACACAACACCAATTAAAGAGGCTCCTAAAAGGAGAAACCCAGGCCCATCTAATCTATTAATAAACCACCACAATATATAAGCTACCAGTGTCAGTTTGCCTTGAATCTTACCAAGTTCACCACTTTACTTTGAGTATCTTCTTTTATATAATCTTCTCCATCCATTTGTAGTCCCATAGGTGTGTAAATAAAAGTCCCTCTGTTCCTCCTCGAACCCTTTGCAAGCAGCGAGCCAAATGCGTTTGCACTTTACTTATGAAAGGTTATATGGACAAAATTAAGTTATTCCAAAACATATTACTTGTGTAAGCCCCTGAAGAGAATATGAACACAGTGCTGGTGTATTTATTGGCTTTACCCACAGAACCTCTTATGTTTGGATGAAACACAACACGTAATTTAAACGTTAATGGACCAAATAATATCTCTGCTCAGGGTGACAGTGATGAGCTGAGAGAGGAGAGACAGAATGCCCAGGACTCCAGGATGGATGAGTCCTCTCCGCTGCAGCCATATCTTGAGTCGAGCTATGTGGTGGGTACCGGGACCCCTGCTTCATCAGAAGTGGAGAAAGACAGGGGACTGGGAGACAGCCTCCCCAATACTGCTAACTCTTCACACATTCGCCTGGCTGTGCCTAGTGACCCCCAACCCAGCTATACTAACCAGCCCTCAAGCTCTGCCCTTGCCTGGCAGCCTCACACTTTGGTGAGAGTTGCAGCTTTGAGAATTATAAACAGGGAGATAATCCAAATAGCCTTACTTTACAGTTTACTAGAAATGTCTGTTTATTGTCTTTGTTTAGAGTATTTGCCTTAACACTGCCTCTGCTTTCCTAACCATCTCAAATGCTTAGTTCTGTTCTGGTTAATATCTTTAAAGCTTAAATGTTTCTTCAGCTGATATCATGCAGACAAGCCCTGTTGGAAGGAGCAGCATCGCTGGTCACCAGGATGTAATGTGTGTTTTGTTTCTGGTCCCTGGCATGGGATGCTATAGGTTTTAATCAGGCTTTTTGATAGTTAAACCAGCAGGGCATACTTTGACCAGTTTCACTAGCTATGTTTCGCAGGTGAATAGCATGACTATACTGGTTCCCCAGCTAGACCAGCACTAACCAGCATTAAAAAGAAAAGGAAACAGTTGAAATAGTTCAGAATTGGATTATAATTTTAAGTTCGGCTTTTAAGTGGCGGCAACGTTAAAACAGTCATTTTCTAATATATTTTAAAACAAAACTGCAAATATTGTGTTTTCGTTTCTCTTTTTAGGAACGTGAGCCATCAAGAAGACTTGTACCTTTGAACGGTATGAATGCATCTTTATTCCCTGCCCTGAATAAAAAAAAGTAAAAAAAGTAAAATTTTTTTACTTTTAGCGTTAACTAATTAATTGAAGTAATGAATTGAAGTAATGTGTTATGATGCAATGTCTTTCAGGAGAAGAATCTTTGAAGAAAACATTTGATTTCTTTGAGGAAATGGACGTCCACTATTATAACAGATTCTTCAGGTTTATCGGACTGAGCGATAATGCAATCAAGAGCGCAGAGTCTCTTTTTCCAGAAGACAGAGTTTATGAACTGTTGAAAATCTGGTTGGAAAAGGAGGGATTGAAGGCAGATTTCAACAATCTTATTGAAGCATTAATTTATCTGGACCAGAGACTGTCAGCAGAAAACATTATTGCAAAGGCAGTTAGTAATGGCCTTTTTAGGTACGAGGATTAGTGACAGTGACACACTGATCTCAAGGGTAAAAATATTATGTGTTTGGTATAAGACCTGCTGAAGTATTTCAACAGAAACAAAATGCATCACTGACGTTATATTAATTATGTTGGCCAATGCTATCAATACATTTAAAGAAGGTGAATGCTGTGCCATTGTTTACAAACATGAGTTACATTTGAATTTATGTTAGACTGCTCTTTATATTATGAAATAAGTGTTACTGGTTATGTTTTGGTGGCATTCTCTCTGACGTTGGATAAGTGTTAGTAAATGTTGTGGTAACTTTGATTTTGTAAACGAATAAATACAATTCATTATATTGCCATGTGACGTCATGATGTGGTTATGGGCAAAGTTCACCAAGAAAACTATGATTTCTGATAAGAAAGATAACTGATGCAATGGGAACTTATCTGTAGGCACTTTAAAAGCTAATAATTTAATCTTCACGGATAAATTGAGAGGCGTTATCAATTCTGTGACAGAATTCAGTGTATTCGCGCTGCTGCAGTTCAGCTACTCCCCACTAGAGGGCATCTAAATACGTTGTCAAATTGAAACCTTTCTACTGGCTTTAGGAAAACGGAAAAAGTATGAAACTTTATAAAAAGCAGAATTCTCTGTAAGCAAGTGCTAAAATACGTTTTTCCGAAGGCCATTCAGAACAAAAGTGCTATAAGGCCCCAAGCGCACATCTACAAAAATAAAAAACTGAAGACCCTTTCTTAAAGGTTTAAAAGGTCTTAAACGGTTATTATAAAGCAGCAGAAACGTGTCGTTTTTAGATTAGATTATCGTCAATTGCAGTGAGACAGACTTTGTGACAATAAATTACCTCGTTTACCTTTCACCTAACATTCTCTACATTGTGTCCATTGGAAGCGCAGCCCTCATTATATTTCAATTAATATATCATTATACTGTATAATCATAATTTAATTTAATATATTATTATACTGTTTTGGTAATACCGTACTTTTATTTTATTTAGTTTTTTATCGCATAAATTGCTTTCTTACGCCGAACATGTTACTTTCACTACACTTCCCATGTATCCTTGCGCTTATATCAGGAACTCAGCAGGTCGTCAAACACAAGAGACGCAGGGAAGTAGGTGGACAAGTATATCTGTTTAACTGTTACGCTATAATAGTCGTTAAAGTTTGCATGTGATATAATATCTGACAAAGACCTGTTCACTCAAGTAAACGGTTAAGAGAAAGCACTAAAATAATTTATACGCGGGCGTTTACCATACTGTGTAACCTTTATTTTGTGTTACGTCACAGCAAAACATTAAGCGCTTTCACATGTATTGCTACAACGGTATTTTAATATCAGCATGATATTAATATTAACATTAGCTACCGGTTTGTTAATGATACCAGCTTTTAACTTTTAAACTTAATTTTATTATTACATTGAAACCCCACGCAGTAGTAATTCTGCGTTTACAGTTAGGTCACATGTTAACAAATTCCCTTCCTTACCACAGTGACTTTGTGTCTGCTGTACTTTTATTGTCTGTTTCTCATTTTGCTATCTTTAGTTTGCCATCTGGACAGCTGAAAGTGAGACAAAAGTGAGAATGATGGCGAATAATGGAAAGAGGAACTGAGATCACAAACATTGTGTATCACGAGGCTGTTCTTGACATTTGGGCTGGCACACCAGTTGTAGGTACTGTACATTCATATTTGCTTCCCTAATACAAACCTTAAAAAGGTTTAGACTTTAATTACAAGTTGGATTGTTAAGGTAATACTAGAAAAGGAATCATCACATAGTATTTAGATTTTAACTGGAGACATTAGGTAAGTAAGACATCAGGACAATTTCATGTCTAGTTTATTATTTGTGACTCTGTTTAATAACAGCAGATTTTAACTTGATTTTAACCTTCACAGGATGAGAGGAATCATTACATTTTACCTCACCTATCTCCTGTGTCTGTTGCTGGGGATCGCCTGTGTGGTGCTGGTAGCTCATTGGAATTACAGCTATCGAGGTGGATTTGCATGGGATGGCTCAACTAGGAATTTCAACTGGCATCCGGTCTTTATGGTCACTGGCATGGTGGTTCTTTATGGAAATGGTATGTTTATTCTTTTTTACTTTTGCAAGGTGTTAGTTCCTGCTAAGCAGGACTAGGATTTAAATCTTTAACATGACACAATATTTTCCTAAAATATTTGGGGTGATGTTGGTACACAGTGCATATTTCAGGCACGTTAGTTTTATTGTTAGACAGATATTTGGTTTGTTACATTGTATGTGAGTAATGTTTTTGTTTCATCTGTTGACCAGCGGCCGTAGTGTATCGTATTCCACTGACCTGGGGTCAGAATAAACTCCCATGGAAGCTATTACATGCTGGGATTCTGCTCCTTTCTCTCATTTTGACTGTTACCGGGCTTTGCGCAGTGTTTGATTACCACAACACAAATCACATACCCAACCTCTATTCCCTCCATAGCTGGGTAGGGATTTGTACCGCCGCACTCTTTGCTGCACAGGTGTGTACCACGTTTAAAAGTGTTCACTTACAAGTCATGAATACTTCCTGTGTTGTTGTATATATTAGTAGTTAAATAGCGAAAACTATTCAAACTATTTTAATGAGAAAAATTTTAGATAAGAATTTACATTTTAAGTGGCAGAAATAATCTAGGAGGGCCAGACCTAATACATGCTTCCACATGAACTGATGATGAATAAAGGCACTTACTAATCAGGAAGTAATGAATTGTTGTCCTTAAGTATGACTATTACCTAACTAGTGGTTATAGATAATCACTAGTGTTAACCTAGTGATTATCTTTTGCGTTGCTAACGCAATGCTCCACCGGCTGAGCTACAGGAACTCTTCCTAGTAACAGCAATGCTAAAATATTGCGCAATGCTAATATAAGGTGTTCCTGTAGCTATAGTAAAAGTGATGCTTACGCTGTTTATTGTTTACACTGTTTATTTTGTTTATTCTGGAGAGCTGCTAAACAATCTTTCGTTGTTTTTCTTTAAACAATGACAATAAAGATCTGTTCTAGTTAAGCTTAGTTCCTGATTAGCTTGTGTCTGTGATTGAACATTAGCTCATCTATTAATTCTGACGCTAGAATGTGATTATTTCGGCCACGTATAGTCAATTGTCAAATGTAATGTGTTAAAATACTGAAAGTGAGAAACACCAGTGAAGAATTTAAGAGTTTAGAGATTTAAGAGTTTGCAAGAATCTTGCTTTAATTTGAATTAAAAATGTTCTCTTATTTCATGATTCATTTTTCAGTGGCTTATGGGGTTTACTGCGTTTCTCCTACCCTGCACCCCAATGACGGTACGTTCACTTGTGAAGCCAGCTCATGTTTGGATGGGAGGAATTATCCTGGTGTTGAGCGTTGTGTCCTGCATCTCGGGAATCAACGAGAAACTCTTTTTTGCATTGTAAGTGACCAACACACAAGTTAAAACAGCGTCATGTTTTATCTTTTGCAAGATAAAGACATGAATCAGCATACATGTTCTTGTTTATTTTTAAAGTGGCTATTAATAGAATAGAGAGTTCAATGGACCATTTAGTGCTATTTAGAGGAACCAATATGTGATAACTAATCAGAATATTGCAAAATTTGTAACAGTAATATGGTTGTATAAATGAGAGAGATGTGAGTACAATGACAAACCATTGTACATTTAAAAAAATGATAAAAAGATGACGTGTAACTCAGTGGCGAATGCTTTGTCCTATTGGTTCTTTTCTCAGAAAAGCAAACACCAATGGGACGCTGCCTTATTCCAAGTTACCACCAGAGGCAATACTGGCAAACGCTTTGGGAATCATCATTGTGGCGTTCGGATTGGTTGTCTTGAAAATCTTATCCAATCAGATATGGCAGCGCCCTGAGCCAGGCTATGATGAGGGAGTGTACAGGGTAAGAGAGGAAAAAGCATTTATGTCCTTGTTCTTTGAGATTTGTGCCCTAATGCAATACTAAACCAGCGTTTAAGAAATTATGCAAAGTGATAGTGGTGATTTCTGACAAATCTGATTTAATTTTGTTCTTTTGTCTCATTTTCAGCCAGTGGCATATGATGGAAGCTGATGTCTTCAATCTAAATACCAAAAAAATAATATTTATTTGTTTTCTGACTGATGCGCACATTTCAATAGAGCCAGAGCCCCAAAATAAAACTGCTGGTCTTTGTATTTCAAGTTAATGTAAACCAATGCTGTGAGAGAATGAGAATGTTTTCTTCGTTATGTGTCATTCCTTGTGTTTTACTGCACTGCATTTGTTTGAAATATAGAATGCATTGAATAAGAAATGATCAGATACAATCACTTCTGATTGTTAGTGATTTAATTTATTATTTGCAAGAACATGCATAATAAATGAACCGTTTTTGGGAAAACATAAGGCAAATAAGAGGACGGCATTGCGTCTTTGTTCATTAAACCGGTTCAAACCGGTTGTAAAGGGTTCAAACTCGAGTCAAGCCACACAAACGACTGATTCAAATGTCCAATGGAAACCGAGACAGTTCTGCACCAATCACAACATGCAAACGCGCTAAAAAAATCTGCATATTTTAGCTGTCTAGACGGATTTAGACTATGCTTGATTTTCATCAGGCTTTACTTAAAAACATGTAAACGTTTGATACCAGAACTAAAGTTTGTGCTAAATAATTTTCAAATAGGGTGCAGCAATTTAAGGTAGCGAGAATAGCTATCGAGAAGCATACCACGTAACGTTACAGAGTTTATGCATTAAATTCTAAACTAGTTCTATACAGTGTGATCGTATACAGTGATCATCATATGTTCAGGCACTTGGTACAGTTTATTTGAGCTTTTCCCTCGTTTACTCGACTCAAAATCATAAAGTAATAAAATAAACTGAAGACCGCCGTTTGTCCCTCATGTTATATCGATACGTCATTGCACCGCCCATACAGTGAAGTCGGGGCAAACGTGGTTTCAAAAAGGTCCGCTTACAGGCTACATCTATTACAGTCACAGCGGTAGAGGCAACCATTTTTGTTTGCGTTAATCCGAAGCATAGATCGCCATCATGTCTGGTCGAGGAAAAGGCGGCAAGGGGCTTGGGAAGGGTGGCGCGAAACGTCATCGTAAAGTTCTGCGAGATAACATCCAGGGTATCACAAAACCCGCCATTCGCCGTTTAGCGCGACGCGGTGGCGTGAAGCGCATTTCGGGTCTTATTTACGAGGAGACGCGCGGTGTGCTGAAAGTGTTTCTTGAGAACGTGATTCGCGACGCTGTAACCTACACTGAACACGCCAAGCGCAAGACGGTGACCGCTATGGACGTGGTGTACGCTCTGAAGCGCCAAGGCCGTACGCTGTATGGTTTTGGTGGTTAAATGTAACCCGGACTGTTCACTTAAAAAAAAGGCTCTTTTAAGAGCCGCCCAAATGTTCCACTGAAAGAGCAAATTCTATTTATCTTATTAATATGTACTTAATGCTAAAGTTCAAAGTCTTTGATGTTTCTGTATTTTGACTGGCACCTGTGGACAAAAACCAAAGGTTTATGGTTTGTCATTGCAAAAATGATAGTTTTAAAATGATAATCGATAAACCGATCATTTGTTCTAGTGCAAATATAAGCACGTTTCCTGGCATTTTAGACCATATTTTTAAATGTACGTAATTATAAATGGTATAATTTTTCAATTTAGTTTCAATATTGAAATTTACAATATTACGCAAAACGTTCAACTGTACAAATGATATAGAATAATGATTGACTTTTATATATGACAAGAATAAATTTAACTAACTAGGATCGATACTGTTACTGAACTGGCCCCCGACCGAGCCTGTTTTTTTCTCATTTTTTTTTCCTCGACCCTTGGCACTCTCCTCTTCGGCTTGCTCTTCTGGGGGGTTTACAGATATATTAGGGCAATTTTTAAATCAATATTTAAAATTGAACCGACATTGTGGGATTAAAATCATTAGTACTGTAATATCATTACTGTTAAACACAAAACCAGTGACACGATTATTCAAATCTTAAGTATTACGTAGCATCACTGGGTTAAGTCTGAAATGTGTGTTTTTATTTAGCTTTGCATTAAAACAACTGTTAAAGACAACTTGTAGTCTTAACACAACAATTATTATTGAGTATATGAGTTATGTGACTTTATAACTGTTAATGAATTCTAACATGGATAGCTGTGTGTCTTAATTTTTAAGTTGTTACCCAATGTTGTGTAAAAAATGTTTTTATCAATCTTCTCGTTTGAAACCCGATTAAAATAAACGGTCTCGCTCAGTGCCACACTTTTCTGAACTTTGTATATTTATATTGTGTATGTATATATATTTAGTCTATTGTAAATTAATCATCATCACACTGACTACACAAACAACGACGTGCAGTAATAGTTGCTCTGGACAATGGCGGCACGTAATGGCAATCACCACCTTGTAGAGACGATTCAAAAAACAAGTCAAATAGTTAAATAATAAATAAGTAAATACAACAAGAGTTTATAATTATATATAGTTGTTGTGCTGAAAAGTTACAAAAAGGTTATGAATCCACCAATACAACGTTGCATGCCAAGATAGCTCCTTTCTGTATATCAGCACCTCGACGTGAGAACGCTTGCCCCATTCAGACAAAAGATACTCTTATTTAATTTCTGACGCCTATAAATGTTTTTAATATCGAGAAACGTGCTTACATATACAACTCTCTCGAATCGAGTTCTTGAGGTAAAGATATAATTATTAATAGATTATTGTAAAAGAATGTTCGCCAGATTAAATAAGGTTGAAATGGCGACAGTGCTGAGCTGTGTTACCTCCACTAAAGAAAAACACGTTAAACGTTCATTCTGCCAATAATCTTAATCTCAAAACACCACGGACACGTACATTAGGGTCTTCTAGGTGCAATGCATCTATAGTTTCAGTTGGAATTTACGGAATTTATTATATAATCTACAAAAGAACAGAAGAAGTGTGATATTTCCCGCTGAGTCCCAGACTAAATTTGGACGCGTTTGTATTATTGCACAATAAACCGATTGCTGTTTTGCCCAAACACTCGCCTACCCATAAAGAGAAGGGACTCGGCTATCGTTACGTGTGTTAAATGCGTAAATCCGCCATTCTTCGTCGTGAGAAACTTGATGTTTTTTAGGATCAGAAAACACATCTATGGAGGACTCTGTCCTGTTGAGCGCGGCGGTTGAAGCGGTTGAGTCTACATGGTTCTCATCTCCCGTTTAAATCCCGCCCTCAGCTGCTGGACGTAAACATTGCTTTTTGACAGCTCCGTACTACGTGACAGCGGATCGAAGTTAACTTCAACCATGGCAGAAACGGCTCCTGCTCCCGCGGCTGCTCCGGCCAAAGCCCCAAGGAAGAAGAAGGTGGCGGCAAAGGCGAAAAAGTCTGGACCAAGCGTGTCAGATCTCATCGTGAAGGCCATCGCTGCTTCCAGCGAGCGCAAAGGAGTTTCTCTAGCAGCGCTGAAGAAGGCTTTGGCAGGCAGTGGATATGACGTGGAGAAAAACAACTCTCGCGTCAAGATCGCTTTGAAATCGCTCGTGAAGAAGGGCTCGCTTGTTCAGACGAAAGGCATCGGCGCCTCCGGATCTTTCAAAGTGAGCAAGCCAGCAGGCAAACAGACGGCGAAGAAACCTGCCGCGAAACCGAAGAAACCGGCCGCTAAAAAGGAGGCGGTCAAGGCGGCGAAGCCGAAAAAAGCGGCGGTGAAGAAGCCTGCAACGAAGAAGTCTCCCAAGAAAGTGAAGAAGCCGGCCGCCCCCAAGAAAGCTGCCAAAAGCCCGAAGAAGGCGAAGAAACCGGCTGTGAAGAAAGTTGCGAAGAGTCCCAAGAAGGTCAAAACTGCAGCGAAGCCTAAAGCTGTAAAGCCCAAAGCTGCCAAAGCGAAGAAAGCCGCCAAGAAGAAGTAGACCGATAAACATCATTTCAAAAACACAAAGGCTCTTGTAAGAGCCACCCCATCTTCACGAAATGCAGATGTTTCCAACGCGTGTATGGAGGCTTTTACCTCGCTGTTAGACTGAGAGAACGCTTTCTAGCTGGGGCGTGTTTTGAACAGTTTTATATGGAGTTTATAGTCTTACTGCTTTGTAATATTACCAGCACGACGCTGTGGAAAACTTTAATCGAAATTGGTTTGTAAAATATAAGACAATCTCTACCTCTGTAACTGACGGGCAAAGCCGATTACGTTGTGTAGATGTCGCAATCCTCCAGAGATTAGACAGAAGAATCTACCGGTTGGAAAGTGTCCAAAAACTGCATACGCGAACGTATACAAGTTCATAGTCATGTGGGAGCATGCGTGACTTAAAATGACGGATGTTTTATAACAATTATTCATGTTAAGTCTATGTTACATTATTTTGTATTTGCTTATATGGGACATTCTTGTAAATATAGCAATAAAGAACAACAATGTAAATTATTTATCGTTTAGTGATGGTTTGTTAATGTTAGGGAATGTTATAACAAAAACTGAACATACCAAAAACATAACTGATTGCTTGTGTTCTTTGTATGTTTTTCTGTTTGTATATCATTTTCCATAAGCCATAAACATTTTGTCTACAACTTGTACATAACTGAATAAAACAAATGCAGTATCTGAATCATTTGAGTCCTCATTCTTTTCAACAACTAAAGTAAACCGTGTACATTTAAAATTTTATTTGTAAATAAACATCTGTTTCAAAATTCATACACAATACACTGGTAGAAGTACTTGCATAAAAAAACAATTGCATTTCAACACTTAATTTTGAGGTAGGTGACACGTAATGTGCCCATGACCTTTTTCTTTTAGATTCTTTTCTTAAATTTTTTAGATAAAATTTTAATGACAGATTTTATCCAGGTAAAGTTTATAGTAAAGTGGAATATACATGCTAGTCCCAATTATTGTCCATTTTGAAAGTAGTTCATATAGACGGTGTAAACATGTGGTCGCAGAACAGCATTAATTGTGTCAGTTTACATTTCTACCACATCATCTCTATTTAAAGTCAGGACTGACTGGACCACTTCATGACGGTGAGTAATGACA
>JAZGTI010008185.1:0-20492 GCA_036877585.1 Botia kubotai | reverse complement strand
CTGTCCCTTTAAGAAATATTACGCTGACGTTCTAAATGAAGCTTCAGCCCTTTAATGTGGTCTTCTGTGCTCACACGATCCCACAGTGAAACAGTATAAGAAATTGAATGAATAGTATAACAGCAGGGGATCGGGCAACCATTGCCGTGGTATGTTTTGGGCAAAGCTTTTCGAAATCCAGTTGAGCTCGGCTCTTTGATCACTATATAATAGTTCACAGTGGCGTGGTTAAAGAAACCATTGACTTGGAAAGTCATCTAGTTTTTAAAAGCTTATCATAGGAGTACAATAAAAGCAACACATGGAATATTGTTTTGTACACTGAAAAACAGTTTCTTCTACGGTTGCTAGGTTGTTTTGAGTGTTCCTTAATGTAATGCTATGTGGTTGCTAGGGTGTTCTAGTGGTTCCTAGAGCGTTGCTTGGGCATTGCTAGGTAATTACATGCCAAAGTTTCTGATATTCTTTTAACATGTAAGCTGTAATTTGTTAGCCAGATCCTGTTAAAAATATCCTCATTGTCTTTTCAAAACAGGACAATTGGACTTGAATACTTTTCCAAATTAGACATGTTAGATTAATTGTGAGATCATGGGTAATTAGATCAGGATAATAGAGTTATTATTCTTGTTTCTGTGGCTTGTTCGGGATGGAGGTTTTCCCTCTGTTGATGCTGAACTCAGGCAGACGTCTATCGGCATCTGTCTTCTCTATTATTTGCTTTACATATGTGGTTTGATTAGAAAACAAATACACATTTCCATTTCCGTCTGATTGAAGTTATTACGTGAGGACTGTTGCGAAATCTCAATGTAATTACACATCGCATTATTTTCTGTGAATGCTTTGTGACGTGTTATGCAATGCGGATGTTATTGCACAAATGCAGCAGAAATCCATCCTTACATTTTACAGATTTGTGTGTTGAGCAAGAGATGGTTAAAAAGCAACTAAAACTGAAGAAAAAGAGACAAACCCAACCCAAACTGTGTTCCTATTGGCTGACATTAAGTTGTTTTATACTACAGGTTAAGTCACTTGCTTGGAAGACCTGAAAAAAACAACTAGCAATGATGCTAGCTACAACAGAGTTTCAGACAACCGTGACATAAATAGTTCTGCTGTGTTTCCCAGCGAAAAATGTGGAAACTGAATGAGTTTAAGCTGGTTGTTGGTTTGAGCAAGCAAAAGCACATTTAAATTGATCAATGTCAGACCCTCGTAACAAAGCAGTATATTTTATTCACTGTCTCAACCCGATTTGTGTTAAAAGTTTAAATGCATCTTAATTACTGTATATTTTTGCGTTGATGCCAGGGTAGTTTTATTGTGTTCACTTGTTCACTCAAGAGCTATTTCAACAATATCATCATAGAGTTTTAGTTTTGATTTTTAAAGTGGGTGTTTGAAACCAACCAGCATTTTATTTTATGCTATTAAAATGTGTTTTAATTACAGATATAGCCTTTGTGTAATTACAACTAACCGATTGTATGTATGTCGATTGTATGTTTGCCAGGAGATCAATTTTAAACGTAAAGACATAAGATGAAAACAAAACAGCTAGACGAAAGAACAGCCTCGTTTTAACAGTTTAATCTGGTTGTGCATGTCTACGGTCTCTAAAACCAAACACGGAACACGTTAAATGAAGCGGAGGTTTGTCGAGCTTCTGGACCTTCTTCAGTCTGTCACGCTGAAGGTCTGCGGCGCCCGGGTCGAGTGGGCGGGGTTAGGCCTGAGCGGGCGGAGTTAGTGCGCTTTGATTGCGTTCCTCCGCGGATCTTCGGAGGGAGCACGCAGGCGTTGAGATCACATCCTCGCAATGCAGCTGCCAGCGAGTCGAGCGTACTAGTTCGTAACTCCGCTCCAGCTACAGATTTGCGACGTTTCCGGACTGTATTACAGTTGCGACGCATAAACGCCGCGATTGAATGTGATTTGCGCGAGATATCTTCCAGTAATTTGTGACTATGGAATACGGTTTCACTTAGGTCGAAAAATCCCCCCTCCTCGGTGGGCACGTTTTATCTTGGCGCTCGGTGTGCTGGATCTATCCCCGTCGCGATTTAGCGTGTGAAGGCGAGCGCAATGTGGGCCAGAAGCGATTTCGAGGACGGATTCGACGCTTATAAATTAGGTAAGACCCTGCCGCGTGTGAAATGACACAATGAGACATCTACATGTAAATGAGAACGGAACGAGAGCCATGTTGGAGCTCCGAGCCTGCTGTGGGTAACGGTGCGTTTATTGTTCCGCGCGTCGCGTTTGCCGCGGTAAGCGCAGAGATAGATTATAACCGCTGGATTTGATGCTATATGAAACGTTATTATAATGTTATTATAATACAGTGCCTCGGCTGAGAGCATCCAGCGAGGGAGGTTAGGGACGCGGGGGTCTCTAAAGGGCTCTGTCCCTTTAATAAAGGAGTCTCATTAATACTGATATATGCAGTGCTGTGGCGCATAAATATTGTGTGTATTTGACTTGCGTTCGTATATTATTTTTAATGGTTATTAAAAATACGTAGAGGTTTATTAGTGTGTTATTTCAGGCACTGTGTTTGTAACATCGCGATGACTAAATTGTACTGAAAAAAGTGTTAAACGTTTCACGCATATTTATCTGGTGAGTGACTTTGCATGCATTGTACAGGCGCATTATTGTACGTTTTTGCCTCACTGTGTTACTTATGGGCCTCGCTTACTCTTAGTGCGTACTGTAAGTTTTCTGAGAGGATATTTAAGTGATGCATCGCCGTCTAAACTCTGAGTATTAACTGTGAAGTCTCTCAGCCAATGTGGTTAATATTTCATATTAAGTTGCATAACCGTGGGTGGTCTAGATGCACGGCTGTTAGCCTATCAACAACGAGATTTCTGTTTACATGCGATATTTACAGTTCTAGAAGGGTGCTGTGGATCATTTACATAACGAACTGGTATGAGCTTGAGGTTCGTCCAATTAGGAATCACAGAGATTTTATTTGGGGGTCTTACCTGTGTGTTTTTTGGCCTTGAACTTCTGTGAATGTGGGAAAACGAAGTGTCCAAAGCATTCTGAGTTAGCTTTCTGCTTTATTGCTGTCTCAGGCAAGTACAAGATGTATGGCCCAGCAACAATGCACAAGTTAAGTATGCAGGTACAGTTATAAATTGTGCTGACAGCGACGTTTTAATTTTCACACTTTTTGCCATTGGTTACCCTGAAATGTTGGCGAGCGAGTGTTTTCATTAAACGTGTGTAATTAATAATTCTATGCTATGAATCAATTAAAAATGGTATTGTGCTCAGCACATTTTGGGAACAAATAGACATTTTAAGAGATGTCAGCGATTTCATATTCCATCTTTTTCTTGGCATGCATCATGAAGGGCAGCCTAAATAGCCGCGTCTAAACGGATTACACCTCAGAATAGATTAGACCAGCAGATATGGGGGAGAGACTGACTTGCTTTGTCCTTCACTGTATTTAATCCAGTGCAAGAACGCAATAAGGATAACTGATAATTGCCTTTATGATTTGTGAAGTACCTCATCATAAGTTATGATGAGGTATGTGCAAAACTACATATTTTCAAAAATAACTAGTGGTTTAATCTTAAGGGTGGCTTGTTCAATGGGTGGCTGTTCTTTTGTACATAAGTATGTGTCTGTATTCCAATATTTAAAACAGAGATGAAATGACAAAGTCATTTTAATGCTGATGTAGTTTGATATCTTGTATTTTGTGAGCATGTGTCTCCATGGTGACCTTGTGTCTTCTGTCCTGTTTCCCAGGTTCGAGCACATCCTCTCCTGGATGGGTCCCAGGCTGTGACTCGGCATGGCAAGCCTCCTCTTCCTCGGCTGGCATTAGCAGCCGCGGGCGACGTCACAGCGCCGCCTCGGACAGCGGCGACACGGGCATCGGGACCTCCTGTTCAGACAGCGTAGAAGGTACTTTGCAGTTATTTAAAGGGGCTTGGTTGACTAACCCAAATCTGCTTTGTGAGGTGTGACATATGTTATTGATCGGCTCTTTGTAATCCAGACCCGGTTTCTGTAGTCGGATATTTTCTAGAAGCTCATTACAGAAGCCGCCAAAGTCATGCCCTAACTCTGGCTTTACTTCTGTCACACAAAACCAAATAGGATCTTTAAGCATCGGCTCAAATTTTGTCGTGACCAACCAATAAAGAACTTTCTAATGCGCTGTCAGAGGTGAACTGATGCCTTCAGGGCTTTTGTCCTAATTGTTTAAAAATGAGAGAAGTTATCCAGAGCAAGCGACGCAGTGTGATAGCCTGTAGAAATAGGCCAAGCTTCAGTGTGGCTAAAATGTATGTAGGCCAGTGCGTGCAAGGGCTTATGGGTAGAGATTATAAGATGATGAGTAAAGGGAAATCCATAAGTTTTCTGTTTTTCCCAAAAATTGTTTGTATCCAAACACATTGATGGAATGATGCTATAATCACACTTCGTTTGCATTTTACACGAGCAAAACACATTTAACTCCCTGTCATGATGCTAGTGTGTTTGTGGAGGTTGCTAGGGTTGCCCTAGATGGTTGCTAGGGTGTTTCTAGATGGTTGCTAGGGTGATCTGGATGGTTGCTAAAAAGGCCTAATTCAAAAATGTCTTTTTCTTTTGTAGGTCTTTAAATATTACTTTGGTCCTTCTATTAGATTATTTGCCTGTTTTATTGTACGGCAGATTAAAAAAAGTGTCAGTCTGATTGTTTAAAAAAAATAAGCACACCTGTCCCCGACAAACCACACAATTTAATTCATGAATCGTCAGTTGAACACATATTAGTCTTAATAGTGTTAAGAGTTTGCTCAAATCCCTAGTCAAACAGACAGACAACAGTGATGCTTGGCTTTAGCAAACACCGCTCATATCACCAAAGAAGAACTGTAGCCATAGAAACCCTATGAGCTGATGTAGACAGAAGCAGTCAAAGGTTTATAATTGATGCCTGGAGCTGTGATGGATTCGAGCTTTATACTCCAGAATATCATGAGTTCTCCAGTGTGACCTCCTAGCCGTCCTGCCCTACTTTTTAGCGAGCAACAGTCAACAACCCCATCTCGCCATGCTGACCTCACTTCCTGTCCTGCTAGGGGCAGTTGACGACTGTCTGGCTCACTGCCTCTTATTGATCACAGCTGGCGATTTGATTTCATTATCATTTGTGTGGTAAATAAGGGCCAAAATCAAGGTCAAGCACACATCCACAAGCTATTCATACATTCTGTTCTGGTCTTATCGTTCTTGTGTGATCTGCAAAACTTCAACAAAATGCACCGGGCGACACAAGGAGCCAGAATCACTTATTTCCGACAAGCGTGACCTCAAAACTTTGTCTCTGTGCCATAGGCAGAGCAGATCTGGATGGAAGCAGTCAACATGAGCTGGCATCAAAAGTAGGGCAAATCTGCCATAATAACATGTGTAATCACTGTGTAGGAAGAAAGTGGTGATATCACAGCAGAGATAACAGCTATGCCCACCCCTGCACTGCTAGACATGAGTAATCGCATCAAAATACAGACAAAAGATGCGCGCTGGTTTTAATGCTTTTTTTAAAAACTAAAAAATTGTGATAGTGGGACAGATAACTCCACCCCCAAACCTGAACGTTGCCAGGATGTTTAAACAAACCAAGCAGCGTGTTGATTTGCCTGTGAGCTTATTTGAAGTTATATGTGCATGTTAAGATGAAATACAAGCAAACATCAAGTCAGTTTTTCATGAAGTCAGCTCACGTTGAGTCTGTCAGTGGGGGAGAAGGTTTGTTTGTGGTTTGTTTTTGTATCAGTGTGCTCTGTGTTCCTCTTTGAGCAAATGATCATGATACAAACCAGCTGAAGTTTGTTCTGTGGAAGTCACTTGCTGTGGAACCTGTGCGGTAACTGTAGGCCCCAAAATCTGATAAAGACAAGCTTACGAATGATTCTCCAAAATAAGCCTCTTTGTTTTAATCTCGGCGTGCTGTGCTGTTCTCAAGCATGGATTCGGTGCGAGCTTGAAGTCGTTCTCCTAAACCTTTTATTCAGGAAAAATGTCTCGTATATAATCCACATGATGAAGGGTGCTATTCTGAGAGCCACTGCACAACCACTAAATCCGTTTTTTGGCTCTTCTTCTGTGTTTTTTCACCCAGTAGAACACTGAAACAATCTGGTACGTTCACCAGAATGTACCGACAGCAGAACTTTGTAGTCTGGGTCAGTATAATTATGGTTTACACTGAAGATGAGGGATTAAAACAAACCTTTAACATTACATATTGAACTTCAGCATGTACAGAACGATTAGGTTTCATTTTCATCTACGTTTTCAAAGAGCAGGTTGTCGCGTGTGAAAGCAACACGCAGATTCTTGAGAAAATGCAGTTTAAAGAAAGTATTTAAAGAAAGCTACAATTTAATTTGCTGTAAGTTGATTTAAGGGATGTAGTTTGGATCTTGGCACGTCTAAAACAATGTAGCTAATGCATTTATTTAAACACTGGTTTTCAGCGTTCTGTTTTTCTGCTGTAAGTGTATCGTCCTCAAGTGGATTTGATCATTAGCAGACGGCCTCATTACGGATGGTTAGAAAGTGCCGTATATCTGCGATCCTGGGGACACGTCCTGCACTGAGTACACTGTGCTCAGATGCAAACAGACAAACGCACAGTCATAGTGACTTAAGCCAACTGACTTGAAGTGGCTTACAAATTCAGTGCCTTCTGTTTGGCTCACACAGTTGTTTTTGTCATGACTGCTGAATTAAGCTGTTTCACATGACCTCATCATGTTACTTTTAGGAGTTTGGTTTTTATATTATGTTGATTCAAACATGGATTATATTTTTGTGTACTGATATAATAAGCAAAGTTGTATGTCTGTGTGAAGCAGTTAAACAAATTTGTGGTCATTTCAGTGTTGTTGAAAGGAAAAGTTAAACCAAATATTAAAATCCTATACTTAATTTCTTATTCTTAATAGCTGTATACTGTTATTTATTCTGTAAAACACACGAGGGTACATTTTTTGATGAATTTTTATGCAATTCTTAGCTTGATTGTTTTTGGTTTACTGTTCCTTTAAGACTTATCAGCCAGGATCTTGCCCTTGGGTTACTGGGGGTCTCATGACAGAGCGTGTTGCCTGTTAGCTGCCTTCATTCTCAAAACCACGTCCTACCAAAGCATCAGGCTTTCCTGTGACATGCTTTTAACCTTGAGAAAAGCACTTGAGATGTGTCCTCGTCCACATTCATTTACCTACTTTCTTCCACCTTAAAATTACCCAGGGATCTTTCAGAATTCCCTCTCTCCAAATTAGCTGACCTAGAACAAGGCACAGGAAATTCCTTCAGTTTTGAACCAGGCCACCTCCTGACCCAAGCCACTAATTGTACCTTCTATGGGCGGCGGTAGCTTTTTCGTAATTGCCCCTGGGGGGCTGGTGGCTCCACGCGGGGGGGGTTTCATTCTGTTTCGATCCTTGTTTTAACCAAATTTACTGGATCACAGATTCTGCTTGATGTTAAAGCTGCAATCCGTAACTTTCGCCTCTGTAGCGCCATCTCTGTTTAAAACAAGGAACTGTAGGTTACTTCACGTACTGTTATCTACGCAGGTTGAAGTGAAATGAAGCCAAATTGACATTTCCCCGGGAAATTGGACCCGACAGCTCAAATATAAATCGTTATTATAAGTGTACCATTTTCGTTCATTTTAACCCAAAAAAAGTTACAGGTTGCAGCTTATAGAGAAGTCTAAAAACATTTTCTTGGACACTGGCCTGAACGTATAATTCCTTTGAACGTTTGCCAGGCGCTCCCGGTACATGCGTGTCTACCCAGCAATTACGCAATGAAGCTGTTGCCCGGAACATAGGGTGTCCTCTTGCTATGTGAGGATCAGCTGTGTCGAAAAGAAACCTGAGTCGCATGACTTACCAGCCAAGAATAAACACAGAGGTGCCCAAAGATTCGCAGGAAAGCATGCTTTAGATACCACTGACGCATCCATAAATACACGAGGAGCAAACTCAACAGTGACATAGTTTTTAGCCTCTAACAGCACCGTGTCAGATGCTCCATGTCGGTCTGTTTACTCTAGAGTCGGGGGTCTCATTTAGTCTGTGGTTGGTTGGGATGCGATTGAAATGGGCAAGCTATTCAAAAGAATACAGTTTATTCAGATAAAATATAGTTTGCTAGATTAAATATTACAGTAACGTTATATAAACAAAGGACGTGTGAACAAGTGCAGCAGAATACCTGTATTGTTAGCTGCTTTGTCTATGTGTGTGTGTGTGTGTGTTAATAAGGCAAAAAATATGAAAAAGCAGACGCAAAATGCATAATTTCAAAGATAAACCATCATTTTTGTGACTTATTTGCATAATGGTTCTTTAATCACAGCTCATTTTCATTTCGATGTGTTTTAAATATCCTGTTACTGTTTCACCACAAACGACAAGTGTATGACTGAGTGACTCTGAATGAATGAATTTTGAACTGCAGCTGAAAGGAAGTAGTTTGTAAACAACTTAATAGTTTGAAATACTGTCAGATGTAATGTAACTTAAGTAACTGGCTACTTTATTAATAGAGTAGCTTCACTAACGAGAGTTAAAAAATATTGTATTAACATACGTTCTAGTATTTTTAATAAATGGTACTGCACAACATTGTGTATTGATATGGTTGACAGGTATTTTTTTAGTTTTTGCATAATTTTTTAGTTTTTCGCCTAAAATCTTTGTTTTACTTTCCTGCCAGCATGGTTAAAAGGCTCTTACATACAATCCAATGGCATTAACCAAATTTTTCCCCGATCTTTGCCTTGCATCCCATTCCCAAGGGTTAAAATGTTACCTTCTATTAGATTTGGGCTAGATTAGCTCCTGGCACAGGCTGATTAGCCAGTTGGGACAAGCTTATTAGCATTTGGCTAAGAGCAGTGTAATGCAGTTAGGAAGGTGTGGGGGGTGGGGGTTGTGGTGGGTGTTTACCCCTGGCCTTCTGTGCCATGTCCCCAGTAACCCCCTCCCACCCCCAAACATATTTCATATGCCAGCTGCTCCTAACCCATGGTTTTAATGATGGCTTAAACTCTGAATGAGAAATGTGTTTGACACAAAGCAGTATTAACATCCTCTTCTTAGTTTGCTCAAAGACCAAAACCATTAAGCTCAGACAGATTGTTGGGCGTGTTAATAAATTTGATTATTTGATGAGGTAGACTCTTCATGAATATTTATCAATATCATGAATATTTATGTATCATATGATACAATGTTTCTTCACCTCATGAATATATGCAAGATCTGATGTTTGTTTGTCTTGCAGTTAATGGTCATGACAGTTAGCCTTATTGTGGTCCACTTGAGGCCAAAAAAATCACATTTTATACCATAAATGTCTGCCAAATGTGATGCTACCACAGACAGCTCGACTTACGAGTCTGTCTTCAACCTCTATACGTATTTTAAAAAGTTTATAGCTTATAGACTTGGGATCATTACAAGCCTTTTGTGTCATCCATGATATTTATTTGGGGTGCTAGGAGTTGTGTGAAGTCTCCCTGTTCGATTTTGTAGTTAATTTTGCTCTTGAGAAAGCGGACATGTTTATGTACTCACCTGATGTAGTGGGTTTCTTGATGGCTTATTGATGTCAAACCGTCTTAGAAAGCTTGCCAACTGAGGGTCATTTAGAAAGAACCCACCATTTCATCTTTCCGCAGATCCATCTGGATTTTTAATGCATGTGAACACATATTTAATCAATTTCGCATTAAGGGTCAAGCTGGGCGTTGATTAAAATTCACACAAATAGGATTTTCTTTCCTAACTTCGTAACATCGGCGTAACGAAACGTCTGCCGTGCAATTCTTGGAGAAGCTGTTAATTATACGACAATTTATATGGCTGAGGACAGAAGGAATGGATGGAAATCTGTCGGTGTGAGGCTTTGTAATTACACTCGGAGTAAAGCCACACACACATGGAGACGTGTGCCCTGCCCTTTTAATTTATAATCTCTTTAGGTTTCAACCCACCAGTGTGACAAAACACGCCAAAGTCATGTGTGTCCGTGTGTGTTCTTCATCTTAATATAGAGAACAGGGGAAGATAGGAGTGTACCACTTGTGCTGGTTGTGTGTGTGTGTGTGTGTTTGAATATGTGGTTTACGAAGAATGTGTATAATGATGTGTGTAACATGTATAACAACGTAAACATAGGTTATGGGGGCGCTTTCTGTGTCCTTAAACCACATATGCCAGCGTGTGTGTGTGTGTGACTTTAACTTTTACTTTTGTTTGCCTGCTTTGCTTTTAGATCATTCTTTATTTACTTGTTTTTGACTGAAGTCATTCATGAGTCTTTGCCCGTCATTGGATTATGGTTGTTTTTAAGCAGGACTGTTGTTGTTTTAATTGCTGCATGGAAAAATGACTCACATCGGATGAAATAAATAAAGCCAGTGATGTGCATTGCAAAAGAGATAATCCTCTTGCCTTGGAGGTAACAGATGAGAGGTTTCAGCCTTTCAAACACTGTAAGATGTAGTCCGTGGAAATCCACCCGCTGAGTAACTAGGTTAACACCTCTTACTAGTTTACTGAGCATAGCTGTGACTCAAAACCTAGCCTATCTTGTAACTTCATCATATGTTCAGCTGTGACTGTGACATTGTGACATCATAATGGGATACTGGGCAACTTTACTTTTTACTTTACTGGGCGAAAGTTACTTTTGCAGGGTAACTTTACAAGTTACGCTAAAATATCTGGCCGCATGAAACTGTGTAAAATTTGAACCTTCGGAGATCAGACATAACGAAAGATTTATATTAAATCCACTGTGATCTGGTGCTTTACAGTGGAAGGAAATTATTCCGAATTAAGTGGTTTCCACATGTTCCGAGCGAAGCTTGGGTTTACTTTTCCGAGTGTTATGCATTTACAACGGAAACTTATTTTCTCAGTTACTTTTTGTCATGATGACTTCTGCTGATTTTGGCATCTTTATGTTACATTTGACACCGTTAAGCTCAGCATTTGTAGCTGTTGGAGACCTGGAGAACTTTTGCAAACCATGTTTTTAAGCCTTATATATATATATATATATATATAGGCATGGAATATATATGACATTTCAGATTGTTGGTATGCAGTGTACAGTGGGGTATTTGTATATAGGCAAAGCTGAACTGACCAATCCAGTCTGTTTTATAAAATACATTATATTTTACAAGTAACCTGTATAGACAACAGAAATATCAAACATTGGCTGAACTAAAGTAGAAGAGAGTCTGGGAACTTTGTCTTTCTTAAATTCAAAAGCTTTAGCATAATTGTAAAAAGACCTCAGATGTAGAAAGGAGAGAAATTTCTCCTGTAATGAATAAAGAGGCAACCGAATTAGGTCACTAATTCTGTTCCATTCAAAAGCAGACTGATTTATTTCCATCCTGTTGGACCCTTTCACCATGTTAAACCAAACTGTTCCATATGCTTTCTGACACTGCTTAACAATAAAGAGACCTTGTACATAGACCTTCCTTTATGTGGTCTTTCATCTGTTTGGGAGTCACATGTAAGCCATTAGAAGTGTGTTGATGGCCCTTTTGTGCTCAGCATGAACCTGGAAGCTCTGCATTAGGTCTCTTTTATTGTGGCCCCTGAGGGCTGGAAGGTCTGTCACCGGGCCCAAGCTGCAGAGCCTTTGAGCCTTTTGTCTTTCTAACTGGGCAAGTTTTAAATCATAATCAGCATTTGTATTTATTTATTATTTATTTATTTATTATTTGCCCGCCAAATAATTAAAATCTAAATGTAGTTATTTTGTAACACATAATCGTATGCTGTGTATTCACACTTACTTGTTTTGCTCACGCTTGTATTCAATGCACTGCATTCTGGGTACATGGGTTGAATTCCATTGGAATCGAACCCATGACTTTGCTGTTGCTAGCGCCGTGCTCCTCTCTTCAACCTTCAGTAATGCTTATACATTATTTAAGCTAGAGGTGTCACGTTAAGCTAGAACACGTAAATAGGACGGTTAAAATCGTACAGTAATTCACTGTAAAAATCACATTTCTAAAAAAAATGACGTTTCTTAGAATGACACTGCTGTAGTTCTATCAGAGGTCATGAACTTCAGTTTATCCGTGTCGCTTCTCCTGTCCTGGCTTTACCATCTCACTACCTATAGTGTACATGGCCTCACAACTAATGAATGAAACAAGACCCGCGGTTCCATGAGAGAGAAGGTAAGAGAGCATGTTTGATAAATGAGAAACAGGCACGTGCTAGTACACCATTACAAGGTTGATCTAAAGGGATCATAGAATAATTCATCCTTCATCTCAATGAAAGGAAGATAAACTAATTACAGAGTCAAACGAGTAACCGGATGAAGCCAGTCAATGGAGCCTCTCAGACATAAGCTTACTGGATATGGATACAGATCAATATACAGGCAGTCATAGAGTCCCAGTGCTTCAAAATAAAGTTGCTGATGGCAGGATGGAAAGACCACACAGGAAGTGATTTCAGCGTGGAGGGGAAAAGATCGATTGTTTCGGCACGGAAATGGTAGACCGGAGATATTAAAGAGAGAGAGAGTGTGTGTTAATACAAGCTGTTGTCATTTATGATGTTTTATGAATGTGTCTATATGTTAGAACACGAGCCAGTCATGTGACCTTGTCATGTGACACTCCGTTATGGACTAAGGGTTCTGCCTGGTTAGCATGACCGGGTTAGTTCCTGCTGGTGAATGATGTAACTACATCAGCTGGACTCAATAAGTGTCTCTACTGATGACTGTTTTAAAGTCGCAGTGTATTTTAAAAACGTTTTATTTAATTATAATATTAACATTTTTTCACACATGGACAGGCATGTTAGCTGCTCAGGGTGCCCTTGATTCAGTGCTTTGTTTTGACGTAACCTTAGCAGCATCTTCCAGCTTACCATTATGGGACCATAAAATATGTAGCTATGTGATATTCTCTGTGTGTGCTCTGATCTGCTGGAGTTCTGTTTGTTCGCAGTGAAGGTCCAGCAATGTCATAAGCATCCTCAGCCAACAGAGAACATTCTCGGCAAATTGGCTAAAGTTCTCTAAAAGTATCTTGAGTTATCAAAAACGTTCTTGCAGTAACCTTAGTAGAATGTTTTTTCAGCGCTATATCTTTATATCAGCATTATATCGAAACGTTGTTTACCTCCGATTCAAGAAATCGTATGATTCGAGATTTTAAAGCGCACAGATTTGTGCAGTTACACTCATTAGTTGTTTACTTTTTGCGATTGTACTCTGCCTGTTTCCATAACAGCATCTCAAGTGTCATGTAAGCATTCCAGTTCCCCTTGAGTACACACACAACACACACACACACCTTATAATGGCTCAGCATTTCTTTTCCCTGAGCTGATAATTAGCCTCTCCAGTTTGAAAACACACTCGACATCATCTCTCATCAAGCTGAATCCAGTCTTTTTCAGCTTAGATGTTCAACCCCAGTTGATGTCAGCCCTGTTGCCAAGCTACAACATGATGCGACAAGCCCAGATGGACATATGGACATGCATGTATGCAGAACATGTGATTTGTATAATCCTGATAAACATTTGATGATTTTTGTGTTAGTCATCCATGCTTAAGTGGATGAGTTTAAAACTGAAGTGACGTGCCGGGCAGAGTAGGGTGGCCCATTTTCTGAGGTTAGTTCTCTGCATTTAACCCATCCAGTTAGTGTACAAACATTGGAGTAGTGAACTGGGAATACACACTGCAAACCATGTACACACACCTGGGGCAGCGGGCAGCACTCAGAGAGCAATTGAAGGTAAGGTGTCTTGTCTCAAGGGCACCTCAGTTGTTTCCTGCCAGCACTGGGAATCGAACCAGCAACCTTCTCATTACAAGTCCAACTCTGACCACACAAACACCTGCTTGTGTGTGGCTATATATCATGACTGTCTTTATTATGTAACACAAAAGTTGAGTTTTTAAGGAAAACCCTACCTTATATCTTCAGTATAGTGAAAGTACATATTTTTACCTTCGCTGTATGAAAAACAGTAGGAAGAAAATCTAGCTCTGGTGTTCATATGGGTTTGAAATGACAAGAGTAGGGGATCAAATTTTCATTTTTGGGTACACGTCCCTTTAATTCACATTTCACTTTAAACTAAAATATCACCCGCCAAAATGTCAAAGTCATTGTTATATGACTTTAAGCCTCAGGATTTGAAAATGGTCTCTTCTGGTTCTGGTTCTGGAGGGACAGTGCATGTCGGTGATTGGCAGTCTGGATCAGTCGAGCTCATCTGACAGAGCACCATTTTCTGCACTGCGCTGCTCGTGTTTCAGGCACCCGGCCGTGACCCTCCTCTCGTAGTCGTTACAGCAACTCTTACCGTGTCACTGTGGAATTCTAGGCAGTTGGTGATGCAATAGAAAGCTGGAAATACTGACTGCTGACAGGACCGGAATGACAGGAAGAGTTTTCCAGAGTCTTGGCAGAGTGTGTCTCCAAGAACATGCGTTAAACTCATTGTTTAAATATCTCCACTGTTGACTTGCTTACCATTGGCTCAGGCTGAGGTAAATGATCACATGATTCAAACAGCCAATAGAATTTTTAAAAAAGAGTCACGTTAGTTTACCATGCCAGTACACAACAGCCTCGCTCTTGTGTCCTTATATGTTTGTAGAAACTGTAAACCACAAATTTAGGCGTTTACTGTGCCCGATTTAATTTTTTAATCTCCTCGTTGATGTTACCCGAAACCATCTCTACTTTAAGAAATACCCAATATGTACTTTTATTAGACCGATCTGGCCCCGGGCCTTCATGAGAATGGAAGATGAGGGGCCTGGAGGTCCGTGTTGGTCCATAGTAACCGACTTTTTGGCGCCAGACTGATGGTGACGGGAAAAGCAGTGAAACCTAAGAGCAGATGCTAAATATGTACCAACGTTGCAGGACCACCAGCAGGTGGAACACTTTTCTCCAGATGATGTCAGAGCGTGTTTTGATACACCAGATACTATAAACTCACATGTACACTCATAATCATGTGCCTGGTTGCTCAATGGTACCTAACAGTCTGATATTGAGCAACCAGCCTCAGTGTTTCTGCTGTATCTAGTAACTTAACCAGTCACTAGTTAAGTGGTCTGAATCACTAGTCAAGTGTAGAACATAGACACACTTTAAATAATGTGCCATGTTACCCTAAATAAAAAAGTTTATAAACTAGTTGACCACACTGATTAGCTAGTATGATGGATGACTAGTTGGCCAGTGTCATTATCTCTACCACAGTCTCAAAATATTCACATTAATGCAAAATATAAGAAGCAGGCTCTATGAAGGAATGCTGGGAAAACATTTTAATCTTGTTTTCATTGATCTTTCTCACTGTTTCTCATCTATTTGTTTGCTTTTACCACTCATAGTTGCTTTTATCCTATTACGTAACCAACCTGAGAACTCTCACTTGTTAGCAGGCGCCTTTTCCCCTGTTGCTAAATAAAAATAAACAGCCGTATTCCCGCTCTGACCAGCTGTAACAGGTCGATCAGCACGCAGAGAGCGCGGCTGCAATAACACTTGACAGTTCTGGCTTTCTGATCATGTCCGTGCGCACGTCACGCTAAACGATGGGCCCGCTAGCAGTACTGAAGGCGGACGGGTCGCTGTGCTGAAGTGACATGTTGTGTGTCACAGCGTGTTAACACTGTGTGTGTGTGTTTGTCCATGTGAGGTTTTGTGTCTGTGGCACTTCGGCATTAGCCACAGGAGCTAAGCAAGCAGTTAGTCTCCAGTCATATGCAGTTTAATTGTTTTAATTATCTATTTGTGTATTATGTCTATAGGTGCTTTGCTGTCTTATGTTATTAAGTGATTCAACCTTAAATATGTACGTCACGTTCTTATCAGACCGGCACCTTAAAGTATAAATCATTATTATAAACGTATCGTTGTGAATCAGGGTGAAGTAACACTGATCTGTCATGTACTTAATCAATAACTGATTTTGGTTTATTTTTAATGAAAAAAGTTATGGATTGCAGCTTTAAAAGGCCATTTTATTTTTTTGAAAGCATAATATCTATCTATCTATATGTCTGTCTATCTATCTGTTTGTCTGTCATCTATCTGTTTGTCTGTCATCTATCTGTCTCTTTCCGAGTCTCTTGTTTTTTATCTATCAGTCCATCCAGATGTGTTGGAGTGTCTATCACAGGTATGAAAACATGCAGGAAAAGGTGCTTTTGTGAGAAATAAGCATTCCATGATTAATAAGTGCTTGATGCTGGTAGGAGGAACCGAGCTTTGTAGATACGCAGTGACCCACATTTCAGTATCTCACGGGCAAACACACACAGCGCTGCTATAATCACAGCGAATCTGTCAAAAACACAGCGAGGAAACTAAATCACAGGGTTCATTGATCTAAACAAACAGAGGCTCAACCCTAAAGAAGCAACCACTGATCACAGATCAGCCCGCCCTGGTGTTTCCTGACCTCCACCGCCTTAATAAACTACAATCAAATTAAATTTGCAAAAGATACTTTCAATATCTGATCTATGATATGACCCTTCATCTGGATTACGTTTGGTCCAGACTGGTTCCGATCTGGTTGTCGAAGTTGTTCAATGGTAATAGATAGCAGACTCTCATCGGTGGCTTGCGCCTCTGCCGGGAATTCTGGGACTGGAGCGCCTGCAGCCGTGAGCTCCAGCAGTCCTGCTTTCTTCTGCCTGTCTCTCCTCCACTCCAGTGTAAATTAGAAGCAGATGAGGTTATTCTGGGCGTCCTAATCCAACCTCTCTGGAATGGCCCATCCAGCCCATTGTACAGCACAGCATTTAAAGTATAAGGAGTTTTGGAGACATCTTGACTATATAAGGACAAAGAGGTGAAAACGGTTTCTGCTGAAATTCTTTTGTTATGGCGTGTTTTGTGTGCGTATAACTTTGTTTTAAAGAGCTATCCGTGTGTATTTCCCACATTTAAAAGTTAAAGTCATAAAAACTTGGCCTGTCAGGTTTGCTGTTTAAATGCAAAGTGATATGAAGCAGTTTTCATTGGAGGTTCTCAGTTCTCGTGTTGTGTGCACATTACACTAAAACCAGAAGTGAAAGTGGCTTCACTCTAGAAAACCAGGTGTTTCCCTTTATTGGTTTTTGTGTCCAGTTCAGCAAGTGTGTAACAGTTGGGTGTGTAAGATGGGTATTCTTGGTGTGTGTGTGTATGTGCCATATATTGGGGGGCAAAAGTGAGCAAAACCTGTTTTTGGAGATCATTTGTAAAAACACAAATTCGTTATTTGACTGTAAAAATGTTCTCCTGATAAAGTTTCCTGTTAGGGTTAGAGTGTGTCAACAAGATAAATTATGACTTATTCGTCTGTATAGTTCAGTATTCCCGGACACAATGACTGAAAGCCAATCAGATGTCTCAAGTATGATCATGTGATTTGCAGGTTTTTGTGTTGTGTGCTTACAAGCTTTCTTCAGAACGAGTAGGTGGGTGCGAATAGAAAGCTGGTCACAGAAAGGACCTTTTGTAAAGAACAGGAGGAAAAAAATAACAAAAAATTCACATAATGCCAAACCAGAAACAATTAGGTCGCATTCAAAGTGGATGATGAATAAATGGATGGATCATGTGACCGTATCTCAGCCTGTTTCATAACACTGAACTGAGCTTACAACACTACAGACAAATTACAGACAAATTTCTTAACTGCATATAACACGCAGTGATACCATAAACGAATCTTTCTTCATCAAATGAAAGTTTCTCGGTTTCGAGGGGTGTGTTTGTTGATGATTTCAGTGGAGTGAACATGTTATTCACCAAGTGAGTCAGAGTCTAGCTGAGTTCAGTCAGTCTTTATCATGACGTGTTGCCTGGCACGGTTTGTGTCTCTTGAAAGGATGAGAGGTTATTTGATTCGGGGGAAACCCTGGTGCATTATGGGATGTCAATATTAGGTCATCTTTGTCCACTAAGTTTCAGGCACAGAAAGAATAAGACTGAATCAGTAAATGCTCTGTTTGAGCTCCGTGATTTTAATGAATATTTGTGACTCTTTACTAAAGCCCCTTGCGTGTCTTGTTGCATCAGGGTAACAAACCCATTTTCTTCACTCCAGCACACGATGCACATAAGATTGCATTACATCTGTTAATAATGAAGGAAATACTTTGAATAAACTAATAAATGCTTTTTATTCGTCAGACTACATCCAGTAAATGTTTTTACTGTCTGTCCTATGATGAACAGAATAGGCAGTACAGAGAGTGGATGGGTATTTGCTGTGTAAAATTGCATTCACAAAAGCTATTTTTTTTACCAGTGCAAAATATTTGTTTAAGTGATTGTTTATAAACAGTTAGGGACATAGTTTATTAAATATGTTTGTTACCTTTGTTTGTTCACTGTGGAATAAATAGAAATATTGTAGCTGTTTTTGTTTAGATCTATTTTTGTATTATGCATTATTAACGATCTACCGTTTCAGTGTTTACCTAACATTTAAGAAAATATCATATTAAAACATTAAGTCAAATCAATCGGTGATAGCCAGTATTTGTTTACTTTTAAATTAAAGTTCTATTGTCTTCCACCAGCAGCTGTTAGGATGTTTAGACATTAAAACTCGTTCTCTTTGTGTTCAGATCACTCCAGCTCCAGCGGCACGTTGTCCTTCCAGCCTCTGCGCGCTCAAAGTTCGATCCCCACGGCTCACGTCATGCCATCGCCCTCCAGCTCCAAACTCAGCGCGCCCTCTGCCCCCACCAGCCCCTGGAGCAGCTGCCAGCTGCCCTCTCCCCTGGACAGTCCCCTGGATATGAAAGACCCCCGGCCAGTCCGCCGCTGGTCCTCCCTCACCCGCCTCACAGGCCAGGAAAAGGCTGCCCCTTCTGGGAGACCATCGTACCGCATGGACCCTCACGGCTCTTTGGATCGTGGGCTGCTCTACGGCTACCGGCAGGACCCCCTGTATTCAGACAGTTTCCTCTCGCAGGGCCTACACAAGCTGTCCACCAACTCAGACTTTTCAAATAAGTACGACCTGGGCAGCACTAACACGCTGGGTAAAACAGACTCGCCCTGTTCCTCTCCGCTCAAGCCCAGCACATTAGACCTCACCTACAGTGCCTTACCGGAGAGCAAGACCCCCACGATCGGGCTGGTGGGGCCCGGGCAGAGAAGTCCCTCGCTCAGGCACCAGGCTGTGGGTGGGTCGCCCATCCAGCCGGCCGTACGGACTCAGATGTGGTTGAGCGAGCAGATGGAGTACCGCCCGGGACCCGAAGGATGCGGAATCGGCCCGTGGCAACAAGAACAACAGCAGAAAGACAGATTACGACAGGAAGCAGAGCTCTCACAGGTCAGTTTAATGAAGCTGTTTTTGATAAGAAAAGGCAAGGAGAGAAATATGCAGAGAATGGGGTGTGTGATCGTGTACGGAAGACAGCAGTGGCCGTTTTGGTTTCCCATGTTAAAAACATAAAGAAAGGCTTTAAAAGCGGGCTTACACTGCCCTCTGCTGGAGACCGTGAATTGTGAACGTCTTAACGAGTGCAAACAGACACAAACGCCGTAATTTATTCAAAGTGAGAGTGTTTTATTGTTATTGTACTGTGCTTATCATTGTGTCTCATTTCTCAGGATACAGCGCTGTGCAGAAATCATTAATCCACGATTTTTGTAAACACACGTTCTAAATATTTAATCCCTACTTCTTCAATAATAGATTCACACGTACAGTGGGGTCCAAAAGTCTGAGATCAGGTTGAAAATCTGGAATCTGATTTTAACTGGAATCTAGAAAAAAATTTAAAAAGAAATGCCATAATGAGTAAGAAACATTTTGGATTGTGTGCATTAGATTAAAAGGGGGACATATCAAATGCTAAGAAATAATTGTATTATTTACAAAATGTCATATCAACCTATTGATCCAGTTATTATGCTGATAACGTAATTTAGGAAAGTTGTATTAAAAATAGATGGAGATTTTCTGTAGTGGTCTTAGTCTTTTGGACCGTTGAATATTTACAATATTGTGATGATTGTATAATGAATACTTTAGGTACATTAAAGGCAGTCCTGTTTTCTACTTAAACCATGAATATATTAATTCTATTCATTTTACTTTTAATTAGAAGCTAATAGAAATAAACACAAAATGTTTATTTTAAGGGGATAGTTCTCGCAAAAAATGAGCCATTTTATTTACTCACCTTTATGTTATTCCAAACCTATAAATATGACTTTTCGTCTGTTAAACACAAAAGAAGATATTTTGGGAAATGTCTCGGTGGTTTTGTGTCCATACAATGGAAGTCAGTGGGTGCCACTGTTGTTTGCTTACTAACACACTTCAGAATATCTTCTTTTGTGTTCCTCAGAAGCACAATATACGGATGTCATTTATACAGATTTGGAGTGACATCAG
>JAZGTI010008184.1:7971-20498 GCA_036877585.1 Botia kubotai | reverse complement strand
AGCCATCCATCTCTGCGTAGTTGGGCGGCAGATACGCGCTGGGAACAGCGACTGCTCCATCAAACAACAGTCTGGGCTTCCTCCTGCGACAGAACCTCACCGCCACGACCAGAATGATGAAGGTAATAAAAAAGGTTGAAACCGACACCAGTGCAATAATTAAATATGACGTTAACTGGGAGTCGCTCTCCTCATACACCGTGTCCTTCAGTTCTGGAACTTCAGCGAGATTGTCAGATATCAGTAAGTTTACGGAACAGGTTGTAGAGAGAGATGGTTGTCCGTTATCCTTCACGGAAATAACAAGGTTTTGCTTCATGTTGTCGGAGTCAGAGATGTCTCGTTGTGTTCTGATCTCTCCGTTATGGAGACCGATGCTGAAAAGTCCCGGATCTGTGGACTTCACAATCTGATAGGAGAGCCACGCGTTCTGTCCCGAGTCAGAATCTACAGCGATCACCTTTGAGACCAGAGAGCCCGAGTGAGTCGCTTTAGGGATCATCTCAGTCATAAACGCCTTTCCGTCTGGAACAGGGTATAATATCTGTGGAGAATTATCATTTTCGTCTGTTATGAAAACTTTCACCGTCACGTTACTGCTGAGCGCCGGAGAGCCGTTATCTCTGGCGACAACTTGAACGGTGAAGTTTCTGAACTGCTCGTAGTCAAATGATCTTACAGCGTGGATCGCCCCTGTATCTCCATTAATAGATAAAACTGAGGACACTGGCACACCGTTGACCTCACTGGGTAGCAGAGAGTAAAGCACAGTGCCGTTCTGTCTCCAGTCTGGGTCTGTTGCGCTGACAGAGCAAACGGAGGTGCCTGGTTTGTTGTTTTCAGACACATACGCGCTGTAGGACTGATCTACAAACAGAGGAGGGTTGTCATTCACATCAGAGACGGATAAATGGATGGTGAGGGAGGTGGATAACGGTGGAGATCCTCCATCAGTTGCGGTGATGGTTATGTTGTAATCCGACTCTTTCTCTCGATCTAGGCCGCTTGTAGTCACAAGCGAGAAATAGTTTTTAACAGATGCGTTTAGTTTGAAAGGCACGTTTTGCTGGACGGAACAGCGAATCTGCCGGTTTTCTCCAGAATCTTTGTCTTGAACATGAACGATTCCGACCTCAGTACCAGGAGCCGAATTCTCAGGTATGGGGTTATTGAAAGATTTCAGAATGATTCGGGGTGGATTGTCATTCACGTCACTTATATCTATGATCACCTTAGCGGATGATGACAATCCCGACGCGTCCTGCGCGTGAATCCCCAGTTCGTATTCCTTTTCATTTTCATAATCAATTTCTCCGACCACCACAATCTGTCCCGTTGCCTTATCAATCGAAAATATTCTTGCAGCTTTATCTGATATTCTGCTGAATTCATACGTCACTTCTCCGTTGGGACCTTCATCCGCATCCGTGGCGCTCACTCTGGTCACCGATGACCCCGACGGTGTGTTTTCAGGCAGAGTCACCTTATAAACAGACTGACTGAATACCGGGACATTATCATTAGCATCCAGAACCGTGACGTGTATGACAGCAGTACCAGATCTCTGTGGCGTGCCACCATCAGTGGCGGTGAGCATCATTTCCATCTCGTACTGTCGCTCACGATCCAGTTCCTTTTCCAGCACGAGCTCGGCGTATTTTCCGCCATCCGCAGTATCGTGTACGTTCAATATAAAATGTTCGTTTTTCTGTAGCGAGTAGCTCTTAACTGCGTTACGCCCAATGTCCGCGTCATGCGCCTCGTGCAAACGGAATCTCTGGCCTTTATCCGCCGATTCTCTGATTTCAAAATGAATACGTTCATTCGGGAAACGAGGTGCGTTGTCATTTATGTCCTGGATTTGGAGAGATACACGGTGCACTTCAAGAGGATTTTCAATAACAAGCTCATAACTGAGAACGCAGGAGATTCGGGATCCGCAAAGCTCCTCTCGGTCTATTGTCTCCGCCACGATTAAATCGCCAGAATTTAAATTAACATCACAGTACCGTTTGCTGCTGTCTTCCGTGTCTATCCGAGCCTTTCGACCGGATAGTTGTTGTACGTCAATCCTGAGATCTCTGGCTACATTTCCAATCACGTACTGGCGCTTCGTTTCTTCTGGCACGTTGTAGCTCAGATCTGCACAATAGATTCTCACAGGAAAGAGAAAAAGGGCAACGAAACACGCAGAAAAGTGAACTGAAAATCCGGTTTCCATATTTGGAGAGCTGACGTTGCGTCTACGATTTATTTGCTGGACAGTAACAGATTTACGCATCTTACGATATTTTCACAACATCGACGGACGACTACTCCATTTTGTGCTGCGCTTCTGTGAGCAGACAGAGCTGCTGTTGCATACATTAGATGTGGGAGGAGAGACGCTTCACCCTGTACTCTAGGTGAACAGCGACACCGTGAGTATTTTCTGTTTATTGCACGAATCGCGAGTTTCCATAATACAGGCGTCAAGGGTTTAACCGTCTTTTTTATTTAAATTCTTATTCTTTTACATATCGAATAAAGCTATTGAAAAAGTATTAATGTAATTTTATTGGACGAAAACTGAGGAGGAAGTGACGTCACAACTAACGTAAACCAAAGGCGCTGTCCAGGGTTGTGGTTCTGAAAACATGTAGCCGCACAGACTGATTAAAAACACAATATATACGTGTCCAACTTGAATTTATATAAAATAAATTAAAAGCTGCAATGAAATTTGCTGAGGCGTATTTATATCTTTATAATTGACCTAAAACAAAGCGTTTGTTTACATTGAGAATATAGGTTTGAACTGAGTCGATTGCTGTCTGTAATTTGCTTGCAGTTTGTGCTGCTTCGTTTATCTCAAAGAACCGGATTACAAAAGAATTTGTAATCCGGACGAATTTAGCAGAAATGCTACACGTGAGATGTGATCGACATCTTTTCTTAATGTAATAAAGTCAAATTGAAATATCAAAAACCATTCTTGATAAAGCAGAGTTAGAGAAGAGCGACGCTGTGTGGATCATTTGAGAACAGAAACACGTGTCGCAGTCTGTGAGAGTTTAGATTAGATTCTTAACTCTGGCCCTCGAGGTCCATTTTCTTACAGTTTGCCTCCAACCTCAATCAAACACCCCTAAACAAGCATTTCAAGGTCAGGATTACTAGCAGGCAGGTGAGCTTGAACAAGGTTGGAGCTAAACTCAGGAAAGTGGACCTCAGGGGCCAGAATTAAAAAAATTCTGCTTTAGATTATGGCATACAAGCAATGTCTTTAATAAAATATGTAAATTAATAATTTTATTCATTCTGTCTTTAAAAAGAAAATTCGAAAAAGACGAATCAATAAAAACAGTGTATTAATATTAATACATAACATAATTAATACATACATAATAATAACATAACATCAATATTAACAATAATATAATTAATATTATTATGGTTAATAATGTTAATATTAGTAATAGTATAAATAAAATATTTTATAATACATATAATAAAAAAATCTTATTTATATGTGATGAAATATTGTATATGAAGTTTGCCTTGCGCAGTGGAAATTGTTTAATTTAAAAACCCAATACATACAATATAGTACAGTACGTTAATTGTCAGACTACAGACGTATTATGAGAATACAGGCTTAAAGGCGTTAATAATGTTTTGAACGCATTCTGCATAGCTTACTTTTTGGAACATTCTTCTCATGTCTTATTAAAATGTCGTTTCTGTATTATTTTAGCGCGGTGTAACCCATGAATTTAGTAAGAGTGTTTGACTCCTGGCTCAGATACACCGCGGGTCTCTTCAGCACCATGGACAGGAACTGACGCGGCAATAGTGAAATACAGAAGCGCATACATGTCCGGTTTGATTAAATATGGGTTAAATTGTTTATTCATGATTTATTAATTATCGAGCATGTAGAAGCAGTAGTATTTTCTGTATTTTAGCAGTGTTATAGTGCTGCTGATGAAGAAATATTGTATACAAACCAGTTTGAACCATTTACATTAGACACGTTTGTCCAATGAGACACAGAGTGCGTGGGTATACATTTTTATAAGTCCACTTACTCGCTGGAACCCATGACCCTGCGTTACTATCATCCTGATCGACCTGGGGACACCGTAATATTTATTACATACACAAGCTAAATGTGAAAATATACAGCCATAATCAAACCACAGATAACTCTTCGATACATATGAAAGAAAACTTTATTTGTGATTCGTAAACAAAACACGTTACCAGATTTCATAAAGTAATATAAAATAATAAACACGATTACACTGATGAGCAGGTGTACAAAACTTTTGTCCAACAGATTTGCACCGTCAAAGTCAAACGCATAGCGCCACCTCGGGCACTGGATGAATCGATAGATATTTACTACACACAAGCATAATACATAGACCCTTTTCATTATCTGTTTTTTTACCTTTTGACCTTTTTGTATTTTTTTGTTAGTTTTTTGTTGTTTGAGGGGGGAGGTTTATATTATAAGGAAGTATGAATTGGTTCACATTACAGTGTTATTTCAAAGCCTAGCACAAACCAAAAGATCCTTTTTAAGTTTTCAAAAATCTTAGCAAATGTTGTAAAGAAAAGATCATTAGACCATAACGCTATAGAATTACATATACTAGTATGTTTATGTCATTTGGCACAGAGCCAACATTGTTTGTGTGTGTCATTTGCGTTTCTGTGTGTGTGTGTGTTTGCGTATGTGTGAGTGAATATTTGGATTTTGTTTACATAACTCGGTAGAGACGATACACACCTCCACTTTCCCAAAAAAATATGAAAAACATATTTATATTTATATATAATTTCTGTTTTTACTGCCTAAAACATGCAAACAGTCACTTGGTGATCTGACAGCACTGGCGCACACCTGAAAGAGACACACCTGTGTTTGTGTGTGTGTGTGTGTGTTTGTGTGTGTGTGTGTGTGTGCGCGCGTGTGCTTTGATGGTACGGTCCCATAGCAGCGCGTACATTATTCTCCTTTACTCAACAGTAACTCTACAGACTAGACATAATGAAGAGACGACAGAAATCATATCTGAATGTTACGCAAACGTTCAGATTATTTACACAATCCAAATCAACATCTATTGAGCTGTAGTTAAGTTATGTTTGACCGTTGCTATGTACAGTAGAAAAACTTGGTACCGCCCACCACTATGGTCCTCTTGATCTAATCTCCACCCACTCTTCATCTTCGCCTAGGTAAGCACCATGTACAAAAACTAGACACCCTGCAGTCTACACTAGTATGTCTGCATAGTCGGTGGTGTTTTCCTGGCTTGAGGGGCGCAAACATTTGCGTGTTTGTTTCCTGGAGAAGTGTGTGTGTGGTTTTTGAGTGGCAATACCGTTTTGCTCTGCACAAGCTTGTGTACTAACAACGAAGCTAACTGAGTTTTCTGATTCTTCACGTTGTACTATATGAACCACCAGGGGGCAGTACTGACATGGGGCTCGGCACACAACAGTGGAACAGGAACGTCTGAGGAATGATCAGATAACTTACAAGCAGAGGGTTTAAGAGCACACAGCTGGACTACGACAAAAAGCTGGCAGGGAGTGAGATGATATTGTGAGATAATCTATTAAACAGCAGCAGGAAGGGGGGGGAGCGGGTGTGTTCCAAATGACGTGACAAGCATCTGTACTATTATTTTACAGTTTGTGAGAGGCTGCTAGGGTTCAGTTGTGTGGAGGCCCTTTGCTGTATAGCTTGTGAACGGCCTGCCGTTTCTTTAGGCTTCTCTGAGTGTGTTACGTGTTAGAGAGCAAAAAATGTCGCTGGATTCACATCGCTGTGTGTACGAATCTGTATTCGTATAAATCACGAACGTGCATAATTTCTGGACTGTATAAGCAGAAATTCACTTGCTCTTAGCAACTACACAGAGTAAAACACTGTTACTCTGAGATTTCAGCCTTGGTTTTGGAACAGGATGGAAGTACACTGCTACATTCCTGCATATACGTCTGACCCCAGCTAACAATTTTAGATTGTAAGAACGTTTCCCCAACGTTTCCATTAAGTAACAAAAACATTAAAAATGTTATTTTGAAAGTTCTAGGAACGTTCAAAACATCTGTTTTTTTTAGACGTATTAACGTTATTGCTTGGTTATAGAAACGTTATTCAGACATTTGTATTATTCTGTAACCGTGTTTAAAACGTTCCACTAACTACTTAAGAATAACGTTTTTGCTATATATGATATATAATGTTAAAAAGTTCTACTAATGTTACTGCAAGAACGTTCTTTGAGAGAACTCGCACAGAGTGTTGGCCAACGTTACGAGAACGTTCCCTGTTAGCTGGGTAGACATTTTCTTAAGAACTGATTTAAACAGGAGTCAGATTCCGGTCATTTTACACACACACTTCATTTGTGCTCAGGTCTGATGACGCTGTAATTGGAATTTTGTTTTCAGTAGATCAAGGCATGAGACGGGGGTAAAGGGGAACGTTTCCTCCGCCTCTGAAACTCGGAGGCAGGGATGCTGTTCTCGGTACAGCATGAGAGTTCATATTCAGTTTAACTGGAAATTTTTGTTCAATCCGTTTAGAGGAGGGGAGAAACTTGACTCGCCGCGGTTGCTAATGTCATTACCAAGATACAGGAGGGCTCGGGTTACATGTTGCAGACTGAAGTTCTTTCTTGGGCAAGTTTCAAAAGTCAGAACTAGGAAAACAGCCAATCGGAGATGAGAAAACGTGTTTGCAGGTTTAATTTGTGATTATTTTGCACGAACCCCTCTCTGGTCTGGATCATTATCGTTGGAAAGTGGTCAGAGCCACTCAAAGAACATTTTCCTCGCGTTACATTTTCAATATTTTTGGTGTTTGGTCAACTTTTTGCTACAAACATCACTTGATGGTTCTCTCATTTTGGTGGCCCGTTTAGTCATCTCCATCATCTTTTCCTTTATCCTTCTTGTCTTTCTTCTCCTTCTTCTTCTTCTTCTTTTTCTTAGACTCATCTTTCTTTCCGAAGGTGATGAACTCGCCCTTGTCATCCACGGCGCCTGGCTCCTGCCGGATGGAGATGATGGCCGGAGAGCCGGGAATGATGAAGGCTTCGGGGGGGATCTCTCCAGGCTTCAGGGCCTGTGGAGGGCCGTATCCGGGCCCCGCACCATAGCGGAAACTCCAGCTGTTACTGTTAATTCCGGCTCCAACAGGAGGGGACAGCTGTCCCTCTGCCTCCCCATCTGATTGAGAAACAGTTCAGTCATTATGTTGGACATTTACAGTTACTGTATTGTGAGTTTTGATCACAAACATTTTGTGCATTCATGTATATATTTAACAGCATGTGTTCTCTGGGAATCGAACCTATGATCTTGGTGTTGCCAGCACCATGCTCCTACCACTTAAGCTACAGCGACATATAACTCAAATCTTTTAACTGCAAATCTTTTTTGTATATTTTGTAATTATTCATCTTTTAAAAATAAAAAAAAAGATATGAATCTTTTATGTCTTCACTCTGTATTTAAGTTCTACATATTTTCAGCGGTTTGTATTTGTGTTTTCTGTGTAATCCCGAGGGTGCCTCACTATTAATTATTTTATCCGATTGTATCATCAATTAAAAAAGACCCGTGCGAAAGGTTGAGTGTAGTCAGCCAATCAGATGAATGCTTCACAGATCACGAAAGTATTTTCCAGTTTCGTTTACAGTATGCATCAGGCGGCTGGCGAACAATCTGTGAGCAGTCCATAAGTGTGCCATCTAAGGCTGAGACAGTCCATAAGGTGACCCGGTTTCTCTGTATGTCCTCGAGACATAAACGCTCAACTGCTGGATTTCCAAAAGCACAACACCTGCAGCTGCTCTACTATATGTTCAGCATCTGAGGAATTTCTCAGATGAAGTAGGATTCTCAAAGACAGCTGTCTTATTGGAGGTCACAAATCCGCGTGCATGATTGGCTAATAAAATACATTCATAATTCAGGACATTGTTTAGAATTTTAGACTTTGGCAGAAGGAAACTATATAAAAGCAAATAGTCTTTAAATCCTGAACTCGCCGGTAATACACACACACGCAGCATCGCTGCATGATTTATATAATGTTAATGTTTTAAGAGTGTGCTAACCCAGGAGGGTGTGACACAGAGGACAGATAATGGAGATGTATATACTGCTGAAACAGGGCTCTGTAGCACACCAGTTACTCTGTGACCTACTTTCAGTTCTGTTGTATTTAGATCTCACCACGGCCCTGCAGTTCTGTTTGTTTGTCGTTTTTTTGTCTGTCGGTTTATGATGACAGTGCCGCACAGTTTATTTCAATACGTGCAAAACCTAGCAGGGATTATCTGTTTTCTGATATTCTTTTCAGCTTAAATGAATCTGCACGGGCGGATTGTGTCTGTGCGTGTGCGCAGTGCAGGACGAAATTAGGAATCCTGCACGCTCTCCATTTCAGGCGGATTCCTAAATTTAGACCCATCAGATCCTGACATTAATATGCAAACAGCTCTTTTCTCGAAGTCTTTAAAGTCACTGATTTGTTCTGTACAACGTGTTCAAACGTTTTGCAAATGAATCACCACTAATGTGTCCATACAGATGGTGCGTCAACTCGACTTACAATTTTAGGTTGTAAGAACGTTTCCCTAACATTTCCATCAAGCACAAAAATGTTGTTTAAAATGTTATTTTAAAAGTTCTAGGAACGTTCAAACGCCAATTCCTTTAGACATTGTATTATTATTATCGCTTTGTTGAAAGAATGCTATTCAAACCTTTTCAGTTGTGTAATGTTTTTAAAATGTTCCACCAACAACTTAAGAATAACATTTTTGATGTGATATATAGTGATAAAAAAGTTCTGCTAGCATTACTGCAAGAATGTTTAACTTTGAGAGAACGTTAGCCAACGTTCTGAAAACATTCCCTGTTAGCTCTTTGCATGCACACATACGCAGTGCTCCGCCCCCTGGGCTTGACAGATCACATTTGGTTGAGAAGGTCAGATATTGTGAAAGCTCGCACTCGGAACCACTTGCAGAGTGATCAGATCTACAGCGAGAGAGAAACTGGTGAGGTCATGTGTTAGTCACACCTCTGTCTGTCTCCCTGTGGCTTTCATTATGACAGTAATATCTGTGCGTCTGTGCGTTAAGTTGCATGTCAGAGCAGGTCAGCTGAGAAGACTAGTTCTGGTTCTTATGAGACCACCAGAAGATCTGGATAATGGTGCTGGACTTTGCATTTTCACCCATGACACAATCGTCTGTGTGGGTCATTTTAGCATATTCATTTTATTGTGGTTTTCACCCAATTGATGAATTCACAAAGCTCTGGCAACTTTTCAGAGGTCACACCCGTGTTTTGCACCCACACGTTAATGTTGTCATGGTATAAGACTTGCTCGCCATATTTTAGCATCCAAATCATCTGTATTAGTTTTTTCATCTTTTATTAGTAAAGTATGTTTAATTCTATATGCACATCTGCATCGCCTTTTAAAAGAACCATCAATGCAGTCAGAAAAACAACCATATTTCTCATTTTTTTCATAATAGATGCATTAAGGTCATATGTCCTATTTTTGGCCCTCGTAGCCTCCGGTCCTAAATTTCCTCCATCCGTTCTTTTTTTCTCTCTCTGATGGCGCTGCCTCTCCTTCCTCTACCTTTTATTTCTCTCTCCTTCCACACCTTGCTCGTTCTTCCATTTTGAGTATGAACGGTTGCCATAGAAACCTCCTCCCCCATCCCTCCTCGCCCACTCTCAGCTGCTGCTGCTGCAGTATCTGTGATCCATTGCTGTTGCCTAGCAACAAGTCACACAGTGTTTCCTAGCAACAGGACCACCGGAGGGGTCTGCCAATCCTGAACCTCTGTTCATCTCCAACCCCCGCATCCCTCTCTCGCTTTCAGCACTCCTTTCGTTCTCATCTCAGTCTCTCTCTGTTACTCGCTGTCTGTCTCCATACCACGTACTTCATCTTGAAACGACTCTCGGTGTAGCATCCTCATATATATTAGCTGCTCTCTGCATCGCATTCCATCTCTGTCTCATTTCCCTGCTAATCTCCTCAAGCCTCGTTCCTGTTTCTTCCATTCCAAGGCATTAAAACCTACAAGTGCTAAACCAGCCCTCATACAAAACGCCTGCGCTGGATCAATAATAGAACATTAACCAACAAATAAATCAGCTTTTTTCAAGGGCGGAGTCAGCTATCAGTCTATCAAGCTTAACACAGGACAACAGTGTGTGGTTTGTGGAACTCTACAGCCTGCTAATAAAGAACCAATAGGTTCCTCTTGGGTTCTCCTGCTTGCTATATGTGCTGGCTGTCTCAGGAACTGTTTGTTTTTTCCGCTGGTTTCAATCATTTCAGTGCAGCTCTATCTGCTCTATCAGTCTGTCGATATCTCCGCCATCCACCACCCGAGAGAGCAGCCGCTCCACCTTCATTCCTCTAATGGCACATTAGAGTGATTGTCATCTGTCTATCTGGCTGATCTTTGAGGAGAATCACATCTGAATAATGTAAATGCAGTAACAGGACCTCAGACATACCAGCAGTTCAAATCACTATATTTAGCAAACCTCTCATTCATTCTTTACAGCTACAGCAGGATCATTTAAGATACTGTCCAACCCCCAACGAACTGCAGATTGTGTTCTTACCCAAAATAAACACATTTGGTTTGTGTCGACTAATGATATACTTATGTTTGCCTAATTATGTGTTGGTCTTTGGCTAGGCCAAAAATCCCTGCTGAAGAGACACCCTAGATAACAGGGAATGTTCTCAGAATGTTGGCTAACGTTCTCTCAACAATCTCTCAATGTTATGAAACTTTTTGCAGTAAAATTAGTAGAATGCTTTTTAAAAATATTTATATACATATAACATATATGTATTTAACATACATATATCAAAAATTTCATTCTTAAATGTTAGTTGTTAGTGGAACATTTTAAAAATGTTACAGAATCAAAAGGTTTTAATAACATTCCTATACTCGAGCAATAACGTTCATACAATGTCTAAAAAACTGGATGTTTTGAACGTTCCTAGAACATTCAAAATAACATTCACGTTTTTGCTTCTTAATGGCAACAATAAGGAAACGTTCTTATAACCTAAAATTGTTTAATTATTTAAATTAAATGAAACCCTGTGAGAGATTGGCATTGTTGCTTTAATATTTGCTAATACACAGTGTTGTGTTATGCAGAATGAGCTTGAAAATATCCTAGCACATATCCTAGCACAGCTGTCTCCAATCCATGTTCCTGGAGATCCACAGACTTGGTTAGCAGACTTGGTAAGCTTGGTTAGTAGATCTTTGACTCTGCAGGTCTGTGGACCTCACTGGAGCAGAGGTCTGACCTGCTAGTGTAATTCAAGCTAGAGTTGCTCTCTGTCTTTCTATATATCTCTGTTACTGTACAACAAGCGAGCATACAGAGAAAGTACGGAAGGAACCCTTCACACTTGGAGATCTTTCTGTGCAGAGATGGTTAAAGAGCAAGAGGCAGAAACTCGCTTAGCCGATGTTCATACGCTGAACAGGTTATTTTAAACATGCATGAATTCATGTCAGTGCAAGTCGGCTTCCATCTGGGTCAAAAGTTGTAGGTATTTCGGTTGGCCTTGATTTGTTCTAAGATTCATCAGCGGAAATCTGAGCTCAGCTTACGCACCAGGCGTATTAATGTGAACAGATGTAAGCGGCTGATTAACATGATCATTTCGCTGCAGAGAAAATTACTTGAGATTAGCGCGAGCGTGACGTTCTGTTAGATGGTGCTGATGTCGCCGGTTTGGGCTGATTGAGTTTAAATGACAGTCACCCAGCTAACCGGGAACGTTTTTAGAAGGTTGGCTAATGTTCTCTAAACGTTTTCTCAGAGGTATCAAAAAAGGTTTTTGCAGTTATGTTATTGGAACGTTTTTTAACATTATATGTTGCATATATTCTTTGTGTGTGTGTGTGTGTGTTGTGACCTCACCTGCAGCACTAGAGACCGTGGGCCAGTTCTGGACCAGCATACCTTGCGCCCCCTGCATGACGGCAGACGCCTCCTCCATGTGCACAGAACTGAAAACAACACACACACGTGTCATTATATCAAACATACATTAACTCCATGAATTACTATTAAATAGTCTACAGAGAACACGCCCAGTGTAATTACAGACCGAATATTAAACTAATATAAGCACAGAACATATTTCACATTAAGTTGTAAATTCATATGAGGCTATGAATATGATATATAGTTGCTGGCTGTTGTGAACGACTTTTGTTTTAGCTGTGTGTGTGAGTGTGTGTGTGTGTGTGGGATCTGATGTGTTTATGTGTGTGTGTGTGTGTGTGTGTGATCTGATGTGTTTATGCGTGTGTGTGTGTGTGTGTGATCTGATGTGTTTATGTGTGAGGTGTGTGTGTGTGTGTGTGATCTGATGTGTTTATGTGTGTGTGTGTGTGATCTGATGTGTTTATGTGTGTGTGTGTGTGTGTGTGTGTGTG
>JAZGTI010008183.1:0-20501 GCA_036877585.1 Botia kubotai | reverse complement strand
CTGAAAACGCACCCGCACCTGCCGTGGCGAAGGACGAGCCCAGGAGTGAGGAAGCAACAAGTCTCTCACTGTCGGGCAACAACCAGTATGGCCCAGTGGCCGAGGAAACTGCTCTTTTATTGACAATATGGGTACGGAACAAAAGAGAACAAAAGATTCTCCACACGGCCCTCCACCGGGGGAAGGAGCTGTGCAGTCACCACCTCCTAAAAAAGAGCAGTCCCTCTTCCCTCCAGGCGACTCCACTCAGGGCCGCCTAGCCGTCCTCTTGGAGGGCTGGTCAGGGGCCTGAGGAGCAGGTGTCGACTTCCTACGGCCGGCTCGACAGGAACAGGGCTGTGGCCCGCCGTCGTGGTCTTACCAGCTCGGGATGGGAGACGCGGTCGGTCCCACCAGGTAGCAGCACTTTGCGGGCACAGGTGCAGCAACTGCACGCTCCACCTGAGGGATCTCCACATACCCCTTCCCTTGACAGCCCCCCCATCGAGGGTAGTGAGATTGGATGGGAAGTGGCTTCGGGCAGAAAAAGGTGCTTTCCACGACTTCTGAACCTCTGTGCGCACCTCCGGGAAGAAAGGCACTGGGGCAGGGCGGGAATGGGCCTCCCGAGCGGCTCCCAGAAACCAATCGTCCAACCGCGAGTGCTCTGGCCACGGCTGTGGCTGCCAGGGAAAGCACGGCCGTCAGCTCCAAGTCAGAGTCAGCTTGACCGGTCCGCCCCGAAGGGGGGAGTCCAGCATCGTCCTCTGGTTCAGAGGAGAGCAGCCCACTCTCCGATGCAGCGAACGACATCCTGTCCTCATCCGGAGTGCCAAAAGTGATAACGGGCCCCCCGGGGGGAGCCGCACTACCACCCGGCTGCTCAGACCTTGATGCTGTAGAGGACCGGGAGGACTGCAGGGACCGGCCCGATGGAGAAGTCTCCACAGTCACTCTCAGGTCTCCCAGAGTGCTAACCAGCTCCGCTGTCTTAAGCCGTTTAGGCGAGGCAGCAGAGTGGGGAGCAACAGAGGGGGCTCGACCTCCCACTACAAGAGAGAGCCGTGACCGCAGCAACGAGATGTGAGGGCATGACCCCACCGTGAACGCTGCCTCAGCATGCTGTTTGCCCAGGCATGCGACACAACGCTCATGGCCATCAGATGAAGTCAGGAAATGCCCACATCCAGAAACGCACGGACGGAAAGACATCTTTAAAAAGGTGCACACCGTCCGTGGAGCTTTTTAGAGGAAATAGCTCTCTTGTGAGAAATTTGCTCTTCAGAGCGCCGGTCCGCCTAACTAAAGTCATTTTAGTGTTAAAACAATAAATTGGCTGGTAACATTGTGCTTTAACTAATTACAACAGATAAAACTTCTGATTTGTAAAATAAATTATTGTAATTGTTAAAATTACCATTACTTAACTAAGTTTAATAAATGCTGTATTGTTCACTGTTAGTTCATCTTAATTCATTGTAAAGTTTTACAGTGCATGTGTAAGTGAACATATAAACTCCATAGTTACAATAAAACAGTTATATTACAGTATATATTTATAGTATAACAGTTTTATTATTATTGTTGTTGTTAAATAAAAGTGGGATATATTTTATATACATTTACATAATATAAGAAGTTAATAACATTTCTTTAATACAGTAATAATAGAAACATATATTGATCTGAATTACATTGAAATTAAATACTTAAATATCAAATTAAATACCTCAAAACAGCATGTATAGATGGAACATTTACAATGCTAACAGAACAGTAAGCACATACAATAATAACAACATTACCATCTATTTATTTTATTTATCGTATTTCCTGTGTGATATTATGTACAGTCCCTTAAGTAACTGTACCAACCCATCTACTGAATAAAATCAATATGCACTGTCAGAAAAACTAGAAATAACAAACAGGACATGGCAATAACAACCAATATGATCCAAACACAAAGGCATTCCACATACACACAGCTTAAGGTTTATTTGATTTAAAAAGGACCTTGACATTTTATTGTACATTCAAACATGAATACCAATTATATTCAGGGGCTGCACTATAAGACATCATATAACTAACGGCAGCAGCACAGTCATACATAATTCAAGAGTTTCTTCGTTTGTGACAACACTAACCTTCACGTGGGTTAATTAAGTATCTGTTTCACATTCATGTTCTAATGCTGTAGGTGACATTTTCCCAATCCCAAAGAAAAGAAAAAAATTATTGTGTTGTTCCTTCACTTAGTGCTAAATGTCGTCTGAAAACACTATTAGCCACTATTGCTGTTTTGTCTCTTATAGAAATGTTGTAGCTAAAAGGTCAGAAGCACCATGCTTTAGCTGAATCTGTGTCTCCATAACATTTGATCTGTCAATTAAAGGCAGAACATCATTCTGGCTGGTAACTCATTCTGTGATAGAGTTCAGAGTTGGTGAAGTTTTTAAGCAAATGTCAAAGGTTTCTGTAGGTCAGAGGTATAATAGAAATAAGAACCAAAGATTCTGTATTTAGCTCTTCACCGACAAGTCTTAAATCAAACATACGACTGAATGTGACTGGTTATTGTGACCAATTTTATCATTTAGTTTAATGAAGCTCCTGAAAGTCTTCAGTTTCCATTGCTACAAGATCATTCTTAATACCCGTTGTTTAATCATCTCACCCATCAGTTTATCTCACATTTGTTGTAAAACAAAATATTTTGCAAATTGTATTGATCAGTCAGTTTTTTTTATCTGTTTTATGCAGCTTCCAGAGTTGGAGTGCACAGTTTTTTTTAATCTGGAAACAAAGTCAAGATACCAAGTTGATACTGAATTAAATACTGGATTTTTAAAGTTTTCCAGGTTAGAGGCATCAAATCATTAAAAGTTTTTAAGCAACTTCGCGAGTTCCAGAAGAATTTGATCTTCATTTGTTGTGGTTGGTCACTTATCATGTTGATCAGACTGTCTAAGTGGGCTGCGTTGTGGACCAGGCCTCAAAAATCTGCCTGTGTGAGACTAAATTATATGCTAAATAAAACAAAAAACTCCAGAGAAGCCTATGAGAATTGAGTTAAGCACACATTAGCAGAGCTGCAGGGCACTCCCACGCTTGACTAACAGAGAACATCATATCAGTGGTGTACAGTACAGTGCTTCCGGTGTGCTGCCATAAAAGCACAGAGGCACAATGTTGCTCTAGCATCACAACATCTTTATTCTCTTCACAGTCTGCCGTCATCTTTGGATGTTAAGACATAAACGTTCTCACAGGCACATTATTAAGTCATTTGAGCTGATTGCAGCTCACCAACATAATTTAATCAGCCATTTGCAGTTCCTATTACTCCTCACCTGCATCGCCTCACAGCCAGGCCCAATTAATTATCATCAATACCGTTTTGTGTTTTTATTATGCTGAAGCAATTTAAGCCATTTTCACTGACCCAAATAAACCCACCTGCCGCAGACGCACAACATGACATTCAGAGCGGAAACGTTTCGATGAAAACTCCAGTGATGCATTATTACTGGCATGTCAGACTGACGCTGTCCATCTACAGCTTTCCTCTGAGAATCAATTAGGAGATAAACAGCATTGGGTCTTTGGCTGTGTGAGACTGTCCATCCCGTTTCCTGGGGCAATGAAAATGAACAACAGAGTGGCATCCATTAGGAATAGAGATGAGTACATTTATTTGTGTAGCAGGGTGGCTGTTGTGATGGTGGGAAGCTGCAAGTGCAGGTGATGCTGGTACTGTAGACGCAGTATTCATGCGGTATGTTTGTTTTGAAGGATACTGTAATACTGTACTGTAACAGATCAATTAACAAAACTAATGCTGTATGTTCCTATGACCAGTAATTAAATGAATAGATCAGACTCTGAATGCTGATTGGATAAGTCCCAAAAGAAGCCATTAAATGCAAATATATGCACACCTGTGATATCAATGTGGCAAGTTGCCGTGTTGCTTGGTGTGACATATGTTAATATTCATTCATTTATATTTACGGTATGAGTTTTATTTATTTCACTAATAGTCTATCCTGCTTAGTTTTATTAGCTTTTTGTTTAAGAAATTCCACTTCCGGGTCCAAGCTTCCACTCATTTTCAAGTAAAAATAATATGTTGTGTAAGTGAAATATTATCTCCATAGTAACAATAAAACAGTTATATTACAGTATATATTTACAGTATAACAGTTTTATTATTATTGTTGTTGTTAAATAAAAGTGGGATATATTTTTTATACATTTACATAATATAAGAAGTTAATAACATTTCTTTAATACAGTAATAATAGAAACATATATTGATCTGAATTACATTGAAATTAAAAACTTAAATACCAAATTAAATACCTCAAAACAGCATGTATAGATGGAACATTTACAATGCTGACAAAACAGTAAGCACATACAATAATAACAACATTACCATCTATTTATTTTATTTATCGTATTTTCTGTGTGATATTATGTACAGTCCCTTAAGTAACTGTACCAACCCATCTAGTGAATAAAATCAATATGCACTGTCAGAAAAACTAGGAATAACAAACAGGACATTGCAATAACAACCAATATGATCCAAACACAAAGGCATTCCACATACACACAGAAAATAATATGTCAACAGAGGTTTATAAGCAGAATTTATTCATATCACATATTTAAGCTAAGCTCACAGCCTCCTGGACACCAAAATTTAACAATTCATTAAAAAGGATTGCAATTTTTCAGTAGTTTTAAAACACTTCATGAGTATATAAGTGTTGTTTTTTGGACCAAGGAGCAGTGGTGCATGATGTCACTTTACTTGATAGGAGAATCACTTATTTCTGATTTTTGTTACTAATAAATGTAGTGATTTATTAAACATTTGGCATTAAAAATTATATATTAAAACATACACTATCAGTGTTTTAATGTTTACAAAATGTACATGTGCATAAGGCTTTACGTGTATATGATGTCATTATGTTTCAATGCAACTAACCATTTAATAGCATATAGTAAGAAGACCAAAATAAATAAGTATGTTTATATGTGTAAGAGAGGGTAAATCAATATACTCATCATGTTACGTTGACATCATTGACTACATGTTCAATCAGAAAGCTAACTGTTAATATGAATAATGCTAATACAGTATTTGGACCAATGGTCCTGTAACGAGGACACTGAGTCTTGAGGATCCATTTGCAGCTTTTATTAAGAATGGTCCAAACAGACAAAAGTCAAAATACCAGCGAACAGGGTTATAGGGACAAAATCAGTAACGTTAGACAAAATCAGTAACGTTAAACAGGCGAAGTTCGAGGCAGGCAGCGAACAATCATAAGCGATAAGCAGTCACAGTTCAGGGCAGGCAGCGAATAATCCAAAAACGTAATCCAAAGCAAAGTCAAACAAGGCAGGCAGCAAACAATCAGGTAAACCAGAAACAATCCAAAACACAAAAACCAGGTAAACAAACAAGGGAAAACGCTCTGAAATGTAGGCCGAGGCAATACAAGACATCGCACAAAATGAATGGAGTACGTGGTTTAAATAGACCGCTAGATTGTGACCAGGTGAACCAAACAGGAAGTGATCAGCCCCAGATACGGGGCCCATGGGAATTGTAGTTAGTTAGTTGTAGAAATGTCTGAATAGTAGTTAGTACTCAGGAGAAGGATTCCTCTGGCGGCGTGGAGGGGGCAGAGCTGGAGCCCCCTCTGTAACAGAGACCCCTGTTACAGAACAGCTCCTGATGTGAGGAGGAAATCGACGCTGGGGTCTTCCTCATGGTCTAGGGGCCGGCCTTTTGGGATGAGCTCTGTGGAATTCCTCTGTGAGGGTTGGGTCCAGGATATCACCTGCGTTTACCCATGAGCGCTCCTCCGGGCCGTACGTACCCCTCCCAGTCCATGAGGTACTGGATCCTACTGCCCCGGCGTCTGGAGTTGAGTAACTGGTTAACCCGATAAGCCTCCTCGCCGTCCACCAAGATGGGAGGGGTCTGTTCCTGAAGACTCCCCTCCGGCTCTCCCACCAGCGGGTTTGAGCAGTGATACATGAAACATAGAAGAAACATGAAGGTTAGCTGTGAGTTCTAATCTAACAGAAACTGGATTCATAATTCTTCGAATTTTGAAAGGACCCATGTACCTCGGGCTGAGCTTCCTGCACGGTAGACGAAGGTGGAGATCTTTGGTGGAGAGCCACATCCACTGGCCGGGGGTGAAGTTGTGGCCAGGCCTCCTGTGGTGATTCGCCTGTTGTGTCTGGCATCTCACAGTGTGTAGCAGGTGTGTGTAAGCTCTCTCCAATACCTCCTCGCATACCTCAGTGATGGCAGGAAGGTCGGTTGGCTCTCCAGACCAAGGGAACAGGGGTGGTTGGAATCCAAGGACACATTTGAAGGGCGTCATACTGGTTACAATAGGATCTTAGGAATCGAATGATCTCTTAATTGAGTGTCTCAGTTTGGCCGTTAGACTGTGGGTGGTACCCTGAGGTTAAACTAATGTTTACTCCTAAGTTCTTGAAAAAGATGCCCAAACCCGTGATGTGAACTGGGGTCCCTGGTCAGACACAATGTCATTTGGCAAGCCATAAAAATGAAAAACATAATTGCAGAGGATTTCAGCTGTTTCCAGGGAGGTGGGGAGCTTGGGTAGAGGAACTAGGAGGCATGCTTTTGAAAACCGGTCAATGATGGTGAGGATAGTTGTGTTATCTTGGGAGTTCGGGAGATCTGTGATGAAGTCAATGGCGATATGAGACCAGGGACAATGGGATGTGGGTAATGGAGCAGCCCTGCGGGTAGTTGTTTAGGAGTCTTGGAGATTTGACAGATATTACAGTTTTTGATGTGTGTGACAGTGTCGGACGTGAGAGTAGGCCACCGTTATCTATTCCTGAGAAGTTGTATGCCTGGGTAACCTAAACTAGGGTTTGTATGGACCTGAGTGAGTACATGCTTTTTTAGAGGCTCGGGAACAAATGTAAGGTTATCGCGACATTCAGGGGGTGGGGTTTGAATCTTGTTAGCATTTTGGAGCTCAGTCTGTAAATCCCACTGGACAGGGAAAACTAATATCTTCCCGGGAATTATATTTTTAGTTGGTAAATTATCATGAGAAACCTCAAATTGCCTGGATAAAGCATCCTCTTTAGTATTCTTTGAACCTGGGCGATAAGCTACTGTGAAGTTGAAGCGAGTGAGACCAACGAGCCTGACAGGGATTAAGACGCTTAGCGGTGCGAAGATCTGTGATTATGGTAAATGGAAAGACAGCCCCCTCTAGTCAATGACGCCACTCCTCTAAGGCTAATTTAATGGCTAGTAGTTCACGATTACCCACATCATAATTGCTGGCAAGAGTTTGTGAGAAAAATAGGCGCAGGGAAACATCTTGGGTGGTGTGCCGTGTCGTTGTGACAACACGGCACCCACTCCAAGATTGGAAGCTTCTACTTCGAAAATAAATAGGAGTTCAGGGGTGGGGTAGCGTAAATGGGAGCAGAGGCAAAACGACTCTTGAGTTCAGAGAAGGCCTTGGCTGTTTCGTCGTTTCAAACTATTTTCCCTGAATCACGTTTCACAAGGGAGGTCAACAGTGAGGCCACAGAACTTAAAACACAGATGTATAGGCGGTAAAAATTAGCAAAACCTAAAAAACGTTGGAGATCTTTTACGGTTTTGGGCATGGGCCACTCAGTTACTGCCCGGACCTTCTTGTCATCCATGGCAACCCCCTCCCGATGTGCCCTTACGTACGCTAAAAAGGAAATGCTGGTTTTGTGAAACTCACATTTCTTCCCTTTAACAAATTGTAGTCCGAATTGTAGTTAGTACTTAGAAGAAGGGTAGTTAGTAGCGGAGGGGGCGGAGCGGGAGCCTTCTCCGTAACACTTCCACTTTTTATGGTATGAAATCACACTTTAGCTGTTCTTACTGAGCTTATATTATGCTTTCAATTGAATACATTTAACATTTCATTGTAAGGACATTTTTGTTACTTGTACGATAAACAATTCTGGTACTACTTTGGGTCGCTGCTGAAAGAGATCTTTTGTAGATCTTTTGAAACAAATCCAATTGAGATCAACTGTGATAAGGCATTATAATGCATTAAGATGCCTTTCCTGATACATTACACATACAAACATCACAAGCAATATTAACCAAAGTCAAATATAATCTCCTAAATATATTCTTTAGCACAGAAAGCTATCCATATTTCTGAATTATGCTGGTTCTTATTGTTTTTAATAGAAAGCTTGTTCTCTTTCTTTCATTACTGTCCCCTCCTAATTACTCATCGTCTGCTTGACAATCACTTTTGTTCAGCTCACTCATTGGGTCTCTGTTGAAGTTTTAATAGATGAAAAATATAATGGAGTCTGTGTGACTTTTAATGAGCGTAGGCCTGTTATTCCCCTTGTTATCTGGTAATTAGCATATATTAATGTTCAGAGCCACATATCCTGCTAAGTACGTATATATTTGATCAGAGCTTTATATAACTGCCAGTCAAAAGCGTGGAAAAATGAGTCCTGAAAAGAAAGACACATAAGAAACAATTTAAGTCATGGGAGAAAAACTAATTTACAATGTTAATAAGCATCTTCTTTTTAATCAGATGAATGTCTCTCTCAAACCATTATATTAGTAAAGGATGTGGCTGAGAAAGCATCTCTGGGTGCAGGTGGCTCTCCACAATCATAATTTCTGCATAAATGTCAACTTCTGTGGTCCACAAGTTCTTAGAGAAGGTAAAGAATGCCACAAAGGAGATGTTGAATGGGTTATAAAAAGAATGTCTCAAGATAATGATGTTCTGAGAATATGTTCTTAATTGGATGAGCACAAAAGAACGTATAGAAAGATTATTAATCACAACAGTTAAGACAATGGCCTTAGTCTTTTCAATGAAGTGTCTTTATATTGTGTTTTTTATTTTTGAAGATCATATACTTTTTGTTTTGTATTTCCTTGTAGTTGTAGTTTTGCTCATGATTTGAAAATATTGGCATGTTAAAGGTGATCAGGTAGGCATTGTACATTTGGACGGATGTTAAAATATGCAATATCAATGTACTGACAGCATCTCAAATGTAACATGTATTTAGTGCATTTAACACATTTATGTTGTAAAAAATGCAGTAAACAGTAAAACATACTGCGCTACAGACCAGTGGAATTATGTCAATACAATTATAGAATTATGTCAATACAATAAAATAACATGGTAAATAAAGTCCTGTTTGCAACATCAAGCAGCATAACTGTAAGCTATTTCGTACACTGAGAAATAACTCGAAGCAAATGACCCCGGAAGTCTAACATATTCAAAAGTAAAAAATGCTGACAGGTGCTCTTACATCAAAAATAAGGTGGATACGTTGACATAAATTGACATTGTAATGGTTTTATTGTGTTCTGTGTAATTTCTACACAGACGTCATTTACTAAGGGTCCCACTATTGGATTGTGTGAACGATCAAATGTTCACACAAATGTACTGGCAATTTTAGTTGTTAAGGATTTGTTAAGATTTGTACATCTTACAACAGGGTTAACAGTTTACATGCTGTCACTGTGTTGATGTTGTATTTTTCAGTGTTTTTCTATATTTTAAAGATGCACATGTACACTTTTCGTACATATAGCTATGCTGGCATACATAGTTGGCATCTACCTATTTTGGCTAACTTCTACCAAGTGACAGATGAATTTTCACTAGCAAAACATAGATTTTAATGGGCCGCAGAGTCAAATACAATATTTAATTTACATTTAGCATTTGAGTACAGCCTTGTGGCCCATCTTTGGGTCTTGACCCACAAGATTACAATTCCTGTGTCAAAATAACTGACATAGACACAGGCTACCCCTACTCTGTCGCATATGTAAGATGTATTCCGGCAGCAACTGTCAGATTATGGGCCATGAGCTTGGTTACGGGCCATGTGAATGTTCCAGCGTTTCTGGGCGAGATTTGATGGGTGGTCACACCACAGGATTTGCATTCCCTCGACACCCAGGGCACTTTCTGTTCCCCTATCATTCTTGATTCTACGCCCAGCAGCCTCCAGCATGGGCCCCGAGCTCTGCCTTTGTGCTGATGTCATTTACGGCCGCAGCCTCTCAGCGTGGCTAACGCTCGGCAGTGACGGGGAAATCAGACCCCATGAAGAGGGATTACTCCTGTGGTATTGTCCACACCATAATGTTCCGTTCGGCCCTGACAGGGACGCCTGGGTCCTTTTTATTGTTTTGGGCTGTGGAACAGAACATGGCTCCAGTTGAGAATGCTAACAGCAGTATATCCAAACAGGAGGTGCCCCCTTTGAGCCACTCTGCCTGATCTGGTGTTGGTGCTATGACACCCACCACTAGCTTGACACTGTATCACGGTAGAACTAAGCTGAACTGACTTTTTTAGAGGCTGGTAAATGGAAATTCAATAACCATTGAGTTAACCTCAACACTTGGCTCTAAATGCCCAATTAAAATACTATTTAGACTAAGCAACACTAATGATGTGAGTTTATTAAACCCTGCAAAGGTTTTTAAGGTCATATTCTGGTTCGTCCGCTGTAGAAGATAGAAGATCTTTCTTTATTGATGGAACATCCACAGAACAGGTCCACTCTGAAAGTGATTTATAAAGGACTTTTCTGTAAGATTTAAAAAAACAATCTATCACACAAATAATGTGTCCACTAAAGTGTAAATAAATTACATTGTCTCATCTCATGCTAAGTGAATACTTATTATTGTATAATTCAGAATAGATTGCCAGGATTGATGAAAACAAGGTAATAACTGTTTTACAGTTATCCTTGTTGATACAAGGGATATACAAATAGATTAGAAATAGTTATTAGAAAGAAAATTTAAATCAGATACTTCTACAAATATTTAAAATACACATGAAAAGACATCCACATGAAAGCAATATATGAAATTGAAGTTACTGAATTACTTATATTGAGTTATAGTAAAATCTGGCATCAGCTATTTGTTGATAAAAATATTTTATGTGTACTTGATTCTTAAGAAAAAATGTTTAATGCTCCGTCTCTTTGTAAGTCGCTTTGGATAAAAGTGTCTGCTAAATTAATAAATGTAAATTTGAGGGACCTAAATGGCCCCTGTTTTGCAGAATGATCCTGATCACAAATCTATGTTAATGAGATTATGCTATGTAATATTTACTTCCTGGGAGTTTTGTTTTTAGTGACTTCAGCGGTTGCCATGGTAATGGGATGTCAGTTAGGTTCAGGGTAACCATGACATAATGCTTTTCTCCATATGTGTTATGTTCCCTTGGTGTCTGTTTACAAAAATCGTGGCTAGTTTAGACTAGTTGACACTTTGACCTTTTGCTTTGTGATAATTGTTCCAATGCAAGTGTTTAGTAGGTCATAGGTGAGAGGTAAAAGTGACAGCTGTTATGAATGAACAGAGAGAGAGAGGGGGGATACAATATCAAGTGAGTTTATTTCACAAAATGAAGGCCACCAGGCGTCATAGGAGAGACATTACCCTGCCGACGACTGTAGTCCTTGATCAGTGAATGGTCCAGAATGTCCCGGGATGGCACCCAGCTCTGTCATAGCCCTCCCAGTCCACTAAGTACTGAAAACCTCTGCCCTTGCGATGAGAGTCCAGAATCCGTTTGATGGAATAGACCAGAACGCCATCCAAGAGTCGCGGGGGGGTGGGGGGTTGACTCGGGCAGAGACAGGGAGGTTAAGGGAAGATGTTCACACTGGTTTGATCCAAGACACATGGTAAACCGGGTAAACCTGACCAAGAGAGGGGGATAGACGGAGTCTGACCACCACCGGACTCAGCACCTTAGCAATCCGGTATGGTCCTAGGCTTACGAGAGGACACCCAGAGGGGAAGGTCCTTAGTCGAGAGCCATACCAGTTGACTGCAGACGTAGGTAAGATGAGGGGTTCATTGACGGTCGGCAAGCCACTTTGGTCCGTCTAGAGGTTTGGACCAAAACCCTCCTGGCATTCCTCCAGGTGCAGTGACAGCACCGCAGCTTCGGGTTCCTGTAGAACTGTAGAATAGAGGGGGCTGGTAACCAATAGAACATTCGAATGGAGACAAACCAGAAGCAGAGACAGGTTAAAATTTCAGGCGTACACGTACACAGCTGGAAGATGTGGTCGACCACTTTTAAAGCAGTTTCCCTGGCTGAGGGTAATTTGGGCAGGGGAATAAAATGGGCCCCCTTGGAAAAACGGTCCACCACTATTAAAATTACAGTGTTACCATCCGAAGGGGGAAGCCCAGTGACAAAATCAAGGGCTATGTGAGACCAAGGCCGAGTGGGAATAGGAAGGGGATGAAGCAAACCCATGGGCAGAGCGTTAAACGTCTTGTTTTGGGCACAGACTGAACAAGCCAACACAAACTGCCTGGTATCAGGACCCATAGACGGCCACCAGAACTGCTGGCGGATGGCTGCCAGCAATAACCGAATTCCTGGATGGCAAGACAAAAGACGGCCTGAAACCAAATCAGACAGGACTGGATGGGACAGGATGAAACAACAACTTGGAAACTAACTACTCGGGTCAGGTAACAAACTTGGAAACAACGCTCTGACAAAGACTAGACAACACGAGGGGAGTGATTAGGGTAATTAAAGGTAAGTGATTAGGAATGAACAGGTGTGGAAGATGACAGAAGTGAAAGACAGCTGGGACGGAACGAGAGGGGCGGGGCAGACACGAACAACGGAGCACGTGGCGAACTGTCAAACAAACCGCATGCTCCGACACAACATATTAACAATACAAACCCGGGACGATCAGACTGAAGTCCTGACAACAGCAGGGGAAATATATATATATATACAGTATATAATCACCAAGTTAAAAACAGCCTTTCTGGATTTTGCTCTATACCAGTGTTTACAAAATAAAATAAAATTTATTTATGTTATCATAGAAATGAAAAGTGAGAAAAAAAAATACAAAATAATTATATTAATAAAATATGAAATACACTTTAACTAAGAAATAAATGAATAGAATAAATGAATCTATTCATTTGAATAATCACTGCCTCATCTGGGCTTTTTTTTGCAGGAACCGAATGTCCCCACAAGGAAAGTAAAACCTGAAATCTGATACATTGTGGGGAACAGCCAACGGTCCCTATGAGGAAAATGCCTTAATAAACACACAAAATAATAATATAATTACTATAAATAATCAGAATGAAAAATTCAGAAAGGTTTATGTGAGGGCTTGGCTTAAGAGTAGGCTTAGAGGGTAGAAAATATCATAATTCAATATAAAACTATAGTACAGTAAGTCAATGTGGAAGTCCCCATCAAAATAGAAAAACAAATATGTGTGCTGCATTTTTACTTTATATATCCAGTGTTGATTGTAGCTGTTGCCTGCGCTTTGGGAGTCTGCTGCTGTTATCTCTCAGCATAAAACCAACTGAGCGATCGATCATGCAGCAAAGACATTAGGCATGTCAAAATGAAGTGCTGGGCATATTGCCAAGACATAGGAACTATTAAACACCAGTGAGATCAGCAGTAGAAAAAAATACCTGGCAAAGTACTAAAGATTATGATAGAAGAGGGCAGATTATCAAGAACAAAATCATACCAGCAAGAAAAGTCATTCTGCAGCTGTTGAAGAACCATTTCAGAAATGTGAGCGCTCAACTCAATTACAGACAAAATACTGATGGGCATCGCAGACTGTAGGAAAGAAATTACAGGATGTTAAAACATGAACTTCTAGCAGAATGATAGAGAGGAAGCATGTTCAGTCTCATCTGTGAAACATGCTGCTGATACTGTTTTGATTCGGGTATGTGTGCATGTCACAGGAACAGACACTCTTGTCTGTGTTGATGATGTGACTGATGGACTACAGGCAGGAGAAAGATGAATTCTGGATAGACACATCATATCTGCTCAAATCAAACCAGAATGATTGCCTGAATGATCTGACTGCATGATTTGTGACTACTGAATATGACTTAAATAAAATGTTAAACATTTCTTCATAGTTTTACATTTTGAATAATAAAAATTAAAAGCTGTCAGTGTGTTTCTTTTAAAGCTGACTTAATATACAAGCTGACAAGTGGAAAAGCATCATGCTAACAACACCAAGGTCATGGGTTCGATTCTTAGGGAACACACTGCCAAATGCATAACAAAGTAAAAATGCATAAAAAACACAATGCTGTACATACTATCAATATCCAAACTGCATCTGTTATATACCAGTATGGCATTTCATTGCAAGACCATGTTAATCAACTAACACACCGCTACTACTTCTACTTCTTTTATTAAAAAAAAACAAAAACAAATTTGCTTCTTACACTGTGTTGGTATACCTGAGACCTATTTATTACACTTATTCATTGTTGCTCTTATAGTTGTTAAAATTGCTTCCTTGTCCTCATTTGTAAGTCACTTTGGATAAAAGCGTCAGCTAAATAACTAAATGTAATATGCAGACAGATGTTTTATCTCTCAGTCTCACAATGTTGTCTTCTAAAATCTCCCTCAGGTCTCAACACGGATGCAAATATGCATTCGTTTTTTCCAATTAGCAGAAGCTTTGCTTTCATCAGACATAGCTGGGTGTGTCCTGTAAATATACTAAGACAATAAAAATAAAGATATTGCATGTATGTTTATCATTTTCATGAATACATTACATTGACCACAGCTATAATAAATGTTTTTGGAATTCAAAATGCTTTTTATAAATCCCCAAAAGACCTGTAAAGAGAAAGACAGAGCATGGTACAAGAAAATTGTCATGATTTGCATTGTTTTAAACAGTTTCATGAACAATGCAATAGAATATGTAATAGAATTTGTTCATGTGTTTATAGAATTGATGGAGAAAAAGAGGAAACTATCTATAATTGTTTATCATTTGATGATCTGCAGTATTTTACTGTACAGTACAGTAGATTTGTTCTAAAATGTTGTAAGCTGTCTTCAGTAGTACAGTACAGCTCAAATGCAAAGGCAGGCCAATATGTCTTCTAAAATACCTAAAAAACGGCAGTTTTGCATGTATCCTTATTGAATAAATCAATCCCAGAATGCACTACGTTGAGGTTAGTCCAAACATCCATTCAAATGTTGGCAAACAAAATTTTGGCAGTACTGAATTATGTACTTAATTAAGTTTAAGTCAGTACTGAATGCATAAAAAATTACTTTGGAGGTTCACTTATGCTGATGTGTCTTGCTTGCTTAGCAACAAGCTAACCCAAGTTTTCCATGCTCATCTCATGAGATGTGCTATTTGTGTGGCCCACGGAGTTGACGTCACAGATTTTTAATGAATAACAGCTTAAACACAACGCTATTGTATGATTCAAAGCACTTCAGTCAGGTTGCTTGTTTACCTTACAAAATGCAACAACATGCAAGCATAGACATGAGAATTATTACTATAATAAAACACAGCAGGGTTGGAAAAACCAAACTTCTACCACAGAAAACCAACAAAATTGAATGTAACCCTACACATCATTACATCGCTCACAGCAAAGCAAAATAGTGACAGACACTTCAGCTCCATAGACACTGAACAGCAAACATCAGCAAACAAGCCATATTCATTATACATAATATTGTTAGACTGACACAGAGAACTGAATTATAGAGAGCTATAGAAAGACTCACATCAACTCTATTGACGTCTGTGGACCACTTTTTCACAGCAATGGCAGATCATGGAGCCTCTCTGTAGTTCCCAGAAGTTGGCTCCAGGTATTAGCAGTGCCATAAAGTTGAACAGTTTGTCATGAAATTTTAAAAGATGTTAATTAATTATTAACGAACATTGCAACTTACCTTTTGATGACCAAATTATTTTTAAAAAGCAATGAATTTTTTCAGAATATTAACTGCCAATTAACTCCAACTTTTCTCCAAAGTTAATCTGAAAATGGCCTTGCTAATAAATTTAAAGGAATGTCATCATTACCTATGGGCTCCATCTTGAACGGCATTATTAAGGTAGTAAAAACAAAACCCGTCCATTTAGAGGAAGGATATGACAGGTCAATTTTACTGTCACTTGAAATGAGCCTCTTCATTGGCTGCGTCCGAAAGCTTAGGCAGCTGACTTTCAGCTGGCAGTGTTTGCACACAAAGACACAAAAAGAGAGGGTTTTAGACAGGTTTCATAGGCAGCGTAACAATATTATATTTGAAATATAAACAGAGAGCACTTTTGGTGGTAACGAATCAAATTTTTTAAAAACTGCAATAGTAATTTCTCAGTAGAAATGCAATCAAAAGTTGTTGAAAGTGGAAATAAAATTTTAATTTATACAAAAAAAGCCTGTCATTTAACTGCTCTCTCAGGTGCCATTTTAATTTTTTGAGCTTGTCCCTGCTTGACAAATCACCTTCCCCACGGACGCACACGCATAGTACTTTGGGATATTAAAGGCAGTGAAGGATACAGCTATGTTGCCTTCAAAAATTGATCAGATAAGGACATCTCCCGAGACAAGAAGTAAAGCAAGCATTGGATTCGGACGTGCCTTGATCTCATCCTACCTTGGAATCTGTCCTCTACAGGCAGCATTTTAGAGCTTTTGGACACAGCCATTGATTTACTATTTCTTGATCATCTGTAATCTTTCTAGCTGGACCACGAATCACAGAAAGAGCTAAGAAAAAGCATTAGATGGCAATATCCTAATAAGGAAGTTTATTTTATCCAAAAAATTAATTTAGACATTTATAAAATATAAAAATGATAATAAAAGAACTGATGGAAAATTATAATTTCATTTTACTTTATATTAAATTTTTTTTAACAATTTAGGTCCTGACTGAGGGCCTAGAGGGCCCTGATGGTTTGTCTCTGCCCTAGGTCTTTCTATCTCTCATCTATTCTCTCTCACTCTTTCATTTCATCATTGTCCCCTCCCAGGCGTGAAAGACTTTTCCCATCAACATTTTTTTTTGTCATTTTATCCCCACACGACTCTGACCACTTGTGGCACCCCTGGTCTTTTTTAAGTTAATGATGAAATAGGCAGGCGTAATTAAAAAACATATTGAAAACCATCCCAATGTTTCTCTAGGTGACGATGATCGAGGTGTAGTTATTATACTGTTCCCCTCCTGCAGTGAAGGGGGAAAGTATGGACACTTAAAACCAGCAAGACACGCCATATTTGTTGTTCTTCTGTTGGTTTTTTAATTCGCCTGCGTCTGATTTATTGTCCACTGTACGAGCTGAGTGTTCCTCTCTGTCAGACTCTGTTGGTCGGCTGCACTGGTTCTTTATTGCATCCTCTCGCCGTGAAGTTCATGAGATTTAGTTTCGGCTTTCCAGATTGTGGCAGGTCTCATGTGTTTCCGTGATTCTTTTTCATTATTTTATTGCAGCTCTGTTTAAGTGGAATTAATGCATGCTGCTCAAATCATCTTGTCAGTGGTCTCCACCTACCAGACCTGCGTTATGAAAGTTTTATGCCACTGGTAATGTTTAAAGGATCCTGCATAGTTAAAGTGATAGTTCACTCAAAATTCGAATGTCATTTTTCCCAATTTTTCATTTCGTGTTTATCAGAAGAGAGTTGTTTGATTGAGAAATCAGTTTTGGGTGAACTGTTCCTTTAAAGAGCCCATGACAAATAATTGGAACTTTGTTGTGTTTAGTCTATATATGTATTGTGAGGTCATCTGCATATGTACTTATAAATGTTCATACTTGATTTGCAAAAATGATTTACTATTTATCTCTTCTGACAAAACACATTACCAATATGATTTGAAAGCTCTCATATGAAGGGTTATGTTTAAATATTGTTATGAAAGTTATGGTTTTTACACACCTGTCAAATAAAATTGTTATTCATTGTCTATTAATTGTCAAATAATAGTTTTATTAATTGTTACCTAGAAATTTTGTACAAAAGAAAATTATGATTTTTAAAGACTACTGGCAAGTTATTCTGAATTAAACAAACTGTACAGACATCTGTACACATCGGTAATGTACTCCTCACAGTTACAGCGGCAGGTTTCATAATTTTACTAAAACAGGAATTTGCCTAACTGCTTTGGTTGTCATGTGTAGATATTTCTGGACAGTTGATCATGTTATCTAAAATGTATTTTTTAGAAAATTATTTTTTCTAAATAATTGAAGTGACTTTTATATATAGTGTACAGGATTATATATATATATATATACTGTATATATATATATATTTTTTTTTTCTGATTACTTTTCCCCAAGCTTATGTCTGGCCGATACTCACGCTGTGAGTACTCCAGCAGTGGATATCAACTCAATGTCTAAGCAATTAGACACAATCTATCTGGTTAAGGAACACTTGCTGTGAATAGGAGGAGTTGTGTATTTTAGATCTTGTTGTGCTAATTAGGTTTCTCAGTCCGTAATGGCCATTTTGATAGAGGAGAAGTGAAATGTCCTACACCCTGATGTCAGAGTGGCAGCTGAAGTCAGGCTTTTTTTTTATCTGAATTAGTGTAACAGTAGAGGCTACTGGCTCATCTAGACCTTCATTAGTGAGCCTACATGATATACTCTGAATTAGCTTAATATATACTCTCAGATACTCTCAATTAGCCTGGAAACAGGACGAAACATGGTGCACGAACAAAGCCGTCAGAGAAAGTTTGTGCCGCGGCCCCAGGGCTGATATTACTCTGGTATAATTACGATCATTAGCCACGTATTTACTTTTTCTGTTAATCTAGCTCCTTTTTGGTCATCAAATTTGTTTTCGCCGTTGCGGGCTTTATCACAGCGCAAGTTTGTTTGTATTTATAAAAATATTTTGTATTCTGAGTGACTCCTAATCTTTGGCCCTTGAAACATTTAAAACGATTTCTGGTGCAAATGAAGCAACACTTATTTTAGCACTTTATTTAATTAAACAGCCATTAAGTGTGGTCGATTGTTCACATTATGCAGCAATCATTCACCATAAAGGCTTTTAACAGTCTTTGTTTATTGTGTTTTTTATTGCCAAACATTACAAGGTGTAAGACTATATTACAGCATAATAGAGCTGTAACAGCAGAACTAAAGAGCAGCTACTGAGATATGCTGATGTAAGAAGCACAGAGTATGTAAGTATAGCGTACTAGGGTCATGGGGTTTTTGTTTTTTAAAGTATTTTTTAATATCATAAAATCAAGTCTGACTGGTCAGATGTGTTTTGTTATTAATTGAGTTTAATTTTGTCATTGTAAGTTAAGTTTGTTACATAAATATTAGCTAGGAATAACTTGAAATGTAGCAGAACTGATTGTAATATTCGCAATAGCTAGTTTCCATTGTGTTAGTAACTTAGCAATGATTCAATGGTACAAAAGTACCAAGTTAAGCATCATATTACTTTGTTCAGTGATATAGTTTTGGCTGTTTTACAATTTTGCATTAATACATGAATAACGGATGATGGCCAAATATTAGCCCCCATATAATCTGTGCCTTTTTAAAATATTTTCTGTATTGATTAAGGAGATTAATCAATACGATTAATATATTGTGAAAATGTTTAACAGAGCATAGAGTATAAATATTTTTAGAATACTACTCTGTTTTTGATATATTAAAGCATTGGTAAAATAATGAAAATCTCAACAGGGTCTCCACAATAATTAAAAACCTGGAAATTTTAAGGAATATAAAAATCTTTAAAAAGTTTATTATTTACATTTTATCCAGACGCTTTTATCCAAAGCAACTTACATTGCATTATACTATACATTGTTTCTGAGTATGTGGGATCGAAAACATGACCTTAGCATTGTTAACGCCATGCTCTAACCACTGAGCTACAGGTAAGCATTGATTAAAATGTCACAATTTTTTATAGTGGGTAAAATATTTTTTTAAAGTTATGCTGAGGTCAATGTTGTAATATATTTTTCTTTTCTTTATAACATGATTAAAATCATTCTCTTATGGATTGTTAATCATGAATGAAAATCCAATGAAATTCATTGGTCACAAAATGTTAGAACCCTGACGCAAGAGGTGGAGTTTGTAAAGTCTGGTGAATGACAAACCTCTGAGGCTTTCTGTGGAATTCTGCAGACACATTCTGTTACGGTGGTGCTGACGGTTTGTGTTTGTGTAAAGTGAAGACGGGACTCAGAACTAAATGAATGAGATTTAATAAAATAACTAACAAGAATAAACACAAACACCAACCATAAAACAAAAGAACGACAACATGTGCAACAGCAGTGCTAAGTGAATAATTACAAAAGACGAACCGGACAATGAACAAATAAAGCTAACCAGGGCAAACGAATCCAAAAGGGGAAATCCAAAGCGTAATCCAATAAACAGGCACTAATCCAATAAACAGGCACAAATCCAAAAACCAGGCAAGACAAGATAAACTTTGAACACAGAAAAACCTCGAACGAACTCCAAACAATAACCCACAAACTGACTGACAAAACGAGGAACTTAAATACACATACTAA
>JAZGTI010008182.1:0-20501 GCA_036877585.1 Botia kubotai | reverse complement strand
GTGAAATGACCACATGTGAACAAGATGTCCTCGTCCTAAGCACAAGCTAATAAGGCTTATGTCAGCCAGCCTGCAGGGTGAGAGGCAAAATTAGGTTTTTTTTGAGATACACACATGGTCGGGTTAACCAGCAGACCAACATAGTGAAATATACACTTATGCAATTATTATGTACTGCTAAGCCTGATGTGAAAACAGAGAAATTACATACAAACCTCAAACCTTGAAAACTCAAAATACCATCTACACTTGGAGCAGCATGTCTGTATGCAGTGAAGACTAAACCCCGCAGCTGTCAGAGGAGCTAAGAGGTAGCTGACAGTTTGAGGTGGACCCCATGGGCAAAGAATTGAAACCCCTCCGACTGGTTTGTGTTTTTATTTGGTTGTGAGGATGTTGTGTTATTCCTGTAGTTCATTTGGTAGAGCATCATGTAAGCAGCACAAAGGTTGTGGGATTGATTCCCATGGAACACATGTAAGGATGAAATGTATAGCTTGAATGCATTGTAAGTCACTTTGGATAAAAGCATCTTCCAAATGCATAAATGTAATAATATTTTTAGAAAACAGAGAAAAGCAGAGCCATTTAAGAAGTGAAAACATCCACAAATACCAAACTGTATCAATGTTGGCACTGCATAGAATGAATGCACTGAAAAAAATCATTGCCTTAATCAGTATTTTTGTCTTGTTTTCTAGTAAAAAAAAACCTACATCTTCTCATCAAAAGATTAATTTATATGACAAGAAAAATTGACTTTTTAGGAAAAACTCTTTAAAAAGTTTCTTGAAGCATAATTTTAACAAGATTTAGTGAAGTTTGTGCTTTTTAAAAAAACTGAAAACAAGTCTGAAAAATGTTGCCTTTGGGATGTTTACATATTCTTACTGGAAAACAAGGCAAAATAATGATTAATTAAATGTGTCCTTTGCTAAGAAATTGCATACTTAAATATTGCACATTTCTTATGTTAATCCTAAAAATTCAACCCTGAAGATAAATACAGAGAAACACAGATCATCACACCGAACATTCACATTGGCATCAATGAGAAATTTGTTCCAGATTTCAGAAAAAGATGACATAACATTTATTTTGTCAGCTGATTAAGACACTCACTGCTTTTCCTACATTGCTTTCATTTGTAAATTGTCTAAAATATGTAAAGTAAATGTAAAATCTAAATAATTGAAATGAATAAAGGATAATTATTTCATTATATTTCATTGTAGTAGCTGTTTGATGTGTTTAAAAAGAGCAAATGCAGCACTATTCCATTTCATTTTACTTTGCTCATGCCTCTAAATTAACTTTTGCAGGTAATGTCTTTTATACAATAAGCAGTTCATTTATCACATCCCAGTATATGTTAGCAACAGCATCTAAAAAAACAGGTAAAACATTCAATTACATTTCATTGTGCTCTGCATAACTGTTAGTAATGCTTTATCGTGAATGATGGTTTGATGCCATTAACTATGGATGAAGACAATTCTTTTGAGTGTATTATGGATTAAAGTAATATTATCATTAATGTGGTCTATAAACAGACTGTGGTCTGTGGGCAAGCCTTCTGAGATTAGACTTACACAACCAATTATTTTCAACAGGTCCTTGAATCAGCCGCGGAGGCTCTTTTTAAAAATGAAGCCGAGTAACAATCTCGGACAGATCCGAATACAACTGTATGTTTGAGATGTATCAGTGACAGGTATTGCTGTATACTTTCTGTATCTGACATCGATTCAGGAATGTTGTGATTTAGAAAACAGAATGTTACAATATAATCTTTCTCCAACAGGCTTGAGATGTGACCTCAATGATTTTTTTCTATCGCTGGAGCCAGCCATGCAATAGACGATCTATTTATCTAATCGATACAACAGATGAGGCACAATCAAGGCTGAGCAGTGAACAGGAGGGAGTGGAGGGTGGAGAAAGAGGGAAGGGTCGAGAATATTGAGTGAATTAAAATCTAAACTCTTTAGTGACTTTAAAAATTGACTATAAAATTTACTATAGTGACTTATAAAATTGTGTTTACGCAAACTGCCACATCACCTGCTACAGGCAATTTTTCAAAGCGAGTCTAATGAAACTATATCCTTTGTTTCTGTTTTACAATGTAATGTGTAGCAGGAGATAACAGAGGAAGCACAAAAGAACTAGGAAATTAATTGCTCTCCTAAAAACTGTTGGGCTGGGAAACAACTAAGGCAAGCTGTTTGAAAGAACAGGAAATCACTTCCAGGGACGTGATAAGCGGGACATTACATTATTCTTTATTTAGCGGATGCATCCTTATCCAAAGTGACGTGGGCTACAGGGAAACCCCCATCTGCAGCAACCTAGGTTTAAGTGCCTGCTCAAGGGTCCCTCCTGGGCAATAAGCATACAGCTTAGATTACCAGTCAAGATCTTTAACCATGTCAGTCCACACCTTATTACCAGTCAGGCACACATGCACGCAGACGACAGACAGACAGACACAGACAGAGCCTGTTTAGCCTGTTGTCTGATCTACATCTACATTTAACACTCAAAGGTGACTAGAATACGTTTGCCATTAGCACTGCAAAAAAAGTTTGCCATCAGCACTGCAAAATTGGCCAATTTTAGAGACATTAATAATTAATGAGGCAAAGGAAAGGAGCACTTTATCTCTCCAGAGAGATGACAGCTCACAGTCTGTCATCCCACGAGACTCAGAGGCAGTAATTATTCTGTATCAATCAGGCTAATTTGCACTGAATTCTGTAGAGAAGCAGCCTGTTTGGACGGGCTAAATACATTTACTTATGTTTGGAAACCGAACCTGTGACCTAAGGTGTCACAAAACACCTTGTGCTATAAGGACAGCAATGTGGTTAAAGCAGATTATACCGCACACTGCAAGGGACCTGTTAGTTGAATTACATTTTGTTTTTGAGAAAAAACTTGGTCTGAATAAAAGCCAGAATAGAGAAGCGGTTTTCTGAAAAGCCTCTTTATTGCCATTGCATGAGACTAAATTGGCACAATACACGTATGACTGAAAATTAAACAAAAAACAAAACAAAACAATCGACGTTAAAGAAAATTAATTTGGTAGTTTCAGATTTCTTAAAGCCATCTTGAATATCTGTGTTTAACACTTTCAATAAAACAGTACGGGGTAAATGTACAAGAATTCTGTACATCAGGAAAGAGTCAAAGCACATAATACCACACTGTGGCATCTGGAGTCCTGTGCAATACAAAATCTCAGCACAGAACTTTCTCCTAACAAAATGAATCAGTATTGTACATGTAGATATACTTTTCAATAAATAAAATACTGATCTTACATAATGCCCTGGTGAGACCGCACTGATGTACTTTACTGATAATCATATTGCAAGACAAACGCACACATACAAGTTTCTCTTTAGTTGCGCACTTAGGCAGTTAGGACTAGAAAAACAATCAGAATGAGAGTCATTAATTATGTCATACAAAATTGATTCCCATGGATTCCATGCAGATGTTAAGATATAAAAACTTCACAAATGAAGTTAGCCACATACAAACAGGTGACAAAAATAAATTAAAAGGTGGTAGCAGAATAAATGAAATGATTTGAGGTCACAAACAATCATTCAGAATGATTTAGTTTGGCCTGCGAACATCAGAAAATCAAATGATTATCACATATCTCTGAGATCGGTGGAGATGATGTCATATTTGGTCAGCAACACAAACCATTCCACTCATAGACACTATATGTTTGAAATATCTGGCTGGTGATTGGCTGCCTCTTTTAGCCAACTGATTGGTCAATAACAGCAAAATGACAATTCCTGTACCAGTAAAAAAAGACTCAGTTTACATACTTTGTTTACCCTGAGAACAAACGGGGTGTCCGACAGACCACACCAGATTATTTCAGACAAAGAATATAGGGCAAAAACAATGTCTTTGAATACACACTGCTTTACCACAAATACATAAACACACAAACAAAACTCACGTATATAAGATTAGAAACAGTATTACCATGAGTTTAAGCTTTGTTCACATTGATTGTCTATGGCTTTGAAAACCCAAATAGGTCTTTTAATTACATAGTCCAACAATTATTTCTTATACTATTGTTCTGTTCTTTGTCATTCTTTCTCAGATTCATAGGCAGTTTCAAATACTTGCTACATTCTTTTCCACCCTTAGATTTTCTCACACCAAACAATTTCACCCTGGTCTCACACCTAAACTCTCATAATTCTCCCTCTCATTCTCTCTTTCATACCCATTTAAATAATAAGTCAAAATGGTTTTAGATTCATCCCTGGCGAGTGGTGATTCAGATCTTGGTCTCAGGTCCACGTGCAGATAAAACAGGGAACGAACTTCGTATTCTTGCAACCTCCATTGCACACAGGTGACCAAATACTTTATTATACCAATCAGGTGAGCGGCCCCTGTGGAACATAAATAAAAAGGTTAAGTTTCATTTATATAAATGTCAAGATATGCCAGCTGACTTGGTTCAGTATGTTTTAGAGAATCAAACTGGATATCTGCATGTAGTAGTGTGCCATCACATGACACCTCTGAGTCTTACCGCAGATCAGCCCTGCAGTAGTGTGTAAGCCGGGACCGCCCCATTCCGCATGGCTCAATAAGGATGCGTGATGTCAGAAGAATGGCCCGTAACCCCGCCTCCAGCTGTACATTATCATGGTCAACAGAGGACGACACAAGAACACACACTCCCTTTGGAAGATCACTACACCAGCGTCTGAAACCCAATACATTGCAAGCTTAAAAAAACAAAATATATACAATTATGCACACACACATAACAAATAGTTTCCAAAGAGTCCCAATGTGTACACATTCTATATCCATACAGCAATCATCAACAGTCCTGTGTTCCCTACAGCAGTCGACACGTTCTCTCTCTGGCTGCAAGATATGGATGTAGCAAAAAAAGAGCATCACACCACTAAGTGTGAGGTTTGATCTACCTCAGCACTATGAAATTCCTGCGAGGATGAGGAGCCATGCTGTCCGTGATGTAATGGAGGACTTCTGTGTTGTTTTCCAAAGTCTCTATGACTCGACTGTGCAGAAGGTCTTCATCCCACAGGTGGCGCTCTCGCAGAACGCGCTGCAGCACCACGGCAGGCGGGGCCTCTATCTCCACCGAAACACGCCAAAGACGTGTCGGGTGCCCATCTCCTACCTGCAAACAATCAATAAACATTAAGCCAAAATAAAAAAAAAACATTTATTAAAATCAGTATACCTCCCAAAAATGTAATTGGTTTGGAAAGTTCTGAATGATCCAAGTGAGGCAAAGACTTGGATGGCTTGGACAAAGGCTGACGAGTTAAACGGCAGAAGTGCTCTGCTGAGAAGGCACATCTGTGCAGATCTCAAGAGAAGTGCTGTGGAATCCATTAATGTGATCCTCAGATCAAATCTAAGTGATAAAAAGCTGAGATCAAACATTGTAGCAATCACAGACCAGCTCTGTGTGGGTGTGCTAATGGCAGATGTCAACAGTTCCCATAGTGCCTGGGTAACTGCTGTCTGCAGGTTAATCTGAAGGGAAATACAGGACTTCCACGAGCATTACAACTCAGTCTCCTGAGTGTAAGGCACAAGAAAAGAAGGGAACTCTTTCTGCTGCTGACATGTAGCTTTAACCTCGCTGATTGATGTGGGATTTACTCTAGCGGTTAGGACCCTTCTAATGGTCTGGGAAAGAGAAGAATAGAATATAGCGAGAATGAAATCTACTGTGGTTTTAATCTATTTTGAGCCTACCTGAGCCGTGAAAAGCCACATCCTGTACTTTACTAATCAACTTTTTAAACTTAAAATTAGGCATTTATTAAACACAGGCCTATAAATGTTTTTTTTAACAGGAAGCAGTCGCCAGTAGCTTTATCTGTGTCTGAAAATAACTAAAAAACCTGAATGTACCAGTAAATTAAAGAAAAATAAAGACTTTTGAAAATTATTTTGAAAAGTTATGTTCTAGCAAGTTCTCTTATTTTGACAGTCAAGATTCACAGGGCAGTAACAAACCAGTACCCGGTTAAAAAAAACTAAACTTCAGTTTTTGTCCCCTGGAAAATTTTTTAAAAGCGTAACTGCTACCATAATATAAAATCTCGCTCATTTAAATAACAGATCCCACACTTATGAAAGTGATTTCTGAGGCCCAGAACACAAATCTATTAGCTGACATTTAAACCATCAATTTCCTGCAGCCTATTGTTTTAGTTTATCAGAATTATCTGAAGCTACAAAAGCAATACTGTGAGAAAAACAAATTGCCAGAAGAATCATAAATGTGATTCTTCAGCATTAAAGCAAAAAATATTTTAAAATGAAGATGAATAAAAAACAATTATGATATTTTGTCATTTTTATGCACCAAAATTAAAACCCCAACAAACAATATTTCCCGGCTAACATATTAAAGGCCTTTGAAAACTTTTTTAAATTCTGGTAAGGCAGTATGTGTAAACAAAAGATGTTTACTTTTATGAATCAGAGGCAGCATAAATGTATTCATACAGGGATACTTGTTGGGCACAATGTGTAACTCCCCCAGTTACAGTCCCACACAGCCTCTGTAAGCTACTGTAATACTCCCTCTGAGAATGTGTGAACAGTATCACCTTACCTTTTTATAAGCCAGTTCGGTGTTATCAGGTCCATGGGCGTGATGCCAGCCCTTACTTCGCTCAGATGCCTCTCTAAGAAGACACTGAACGTTGTCCTCCAGATACGCCCGGTAATCTACAGGCTCACCCAGGTGGTTGATTCCAAGCCCGTGCAAAGGCAGAGGCTGGGCATCAGCCGCCACGTAAGAGTTCCTGGACTGCAGCATCATTTCATGTGGGATCTGAGGACAGAACCAGGGTGAACCAGTTAGTGAGAAAATGAGCTGTTCCCTGTCACTGTTAAGACACGTTATATAACTTTTACCTGTAATGCATGCAGACACTGAATTATGTAAAGAAAAGACTCTTTAAAAGAACCTGCGTCTTTACCTGGAATAGCTTCTTGCATTCTGTGATCATGTGACTAAGACACTGTGTGGCAGCCATGTTCTCACTCAGGTCCTTGTGGTCTGGCTTAGTTCCACCCTTTCTGCTCAAAAGCCTGTATCCAAAAAACATAAAAATGAAACAACAAATGTACAAGATAATGACCAAAAGTGGTAAAAGTCATTAGATAACATAATGTGATAGCCAAACATACATATTATTAAAAATTAACTACTAAAAAAAAAACATACCAAAAAAACAAACATTTTCAACAAGCTTTCAGGCATTAGTACCACAATTCTTATTGCCAGATCCTACGAGATTGTTATGAAACATTATGGTTTAGGTTAAGCTGGTTATTTTGGATGCAGTAACGGACTGTTTCTTGTTTGGGAAAATTCCACTCAGCTTGTTGACTCATCTTGCTTCTTCTCCAGGAACTAGCCATTACATAATAAATACTGGTCGCTGTCTGCTTAGTTTGCATTAATACAAATTTTGGTACATCTACACCCATTACCTCATATTGGAGGAGTGTCTTATCATTAACCCCCCAACCCCCTTTCAAGATGTGATGGGCAGTTTGATTATTATAATCCAACAAAAACAAAGCCCGCTGATGGAATTAGAAGTTTTTCATTGAAAATTTAAAATTAAAGAAGACCCACTACAAAGTTCACAGGTTCCAAGATGCCACGGGAAACAAAACACAGTGCGATACGCACAGGCACACACACCTTGGTGAAGTTCCATCTTTTTTGGAGGTGTTCAGGTGCAGTATGGAGGGAGCAAGACACACAGCCAGGTTCTCCGCAGTCATCTGGTTGTCCTGTGCAGATGCGATGTCACTGAGGAAATAGAGCAGTGTCTGTAGAACCTCCCTGTTCTCATCAGGCAGCAAGATCACAGCTGCCTGCAAGGCCTGTAAACGCTGCTCGCCTGGAACAACTACACACACACACACACACAGCTGTAGAGGTGACTTAAGCAATGGTGTGTTTGGCACTTTAAAAAGTGTTTGTTTCTTACACTGGTATATATGCAGGAAGGTATCTGTAAGTTTGGAGGTGAGCACGGGTTCGGGCAGATCCCTAAAGTACTGTTTAATCAGGTCAGCCACATCGTAAGCTGATTGGCCTTGGTAGGTCACATGATCAGGGGAATTCTCGTTGCGCTGCCGGAGGGCCTGGATACGCGATTTAACTCCGCATTTCCGGAAAATTCCCACCTGAAGACAAGAAATAGATGTAAGATGTAGGAAAAAAAAGATATGTGTTTGTGTGTATGTGTGTTTACATACGGACCTTCTCCAAACACTGGCTGCGCAGGTATCTCATGGCCTGCTGTATGCTCTGTGGGAGGGGCTGACCAGTTCGCTGGACATTTACGATGGGTGGAACTCCAAATACGTGTTTATCTTTGTAATCTGGAACTTTGGAACGCTTCATAAACTTGGGAACAACCCTAACCAATCAGAGAGTGAAAAAAAAAAAAATTTGACCCAAACACATCTATTCTAAAATGACATGAAATATTTAAACAGGTTTTTTATGTTTGCATATTGATTGTTATACAACACTTGTCATAAAGTTCTGGTCCATTTTTGATGCAATCAATGTCCCGAGAGTGCTGATATTACATTTAAAACCACTTTATATTATTCTTTTTATCTGTGATTGTACTGCTCTAGACAGCCTGTCAATCTGTATGTTAAATGCAAGTTAGTCTGTAATATTAACTTTGTTTACAGAAATATTGTAGATATTTATATACAATATTGTATAATTTGTAAAAGTAGCATCAGACCCACAATAATGCTGCTGTACTGAATAATATCTTGGTTGTGATTACATGGCAAATACCAGAACATCACTACTAACAGACTCATGCTCATGTGATATACCTTAAATACTGTATATGCTGTGTGTAAATATATATGTATGCAATGCCATTGTGTCAAAGACCCACAAGGTCATATGCAAACCGCCACAGCGAGTTTACAAAAATTGTTCTTTACATAAGCAAGAGAGAGAGAGAGAGAGAGAGAGAGAGAGAGAGAGAGAGAGAGGCAGAGCAAATAGAATAAACTCTGCAAAACTAGATCTGTTTGCTTCTTATGACATTAATGTAGACCTTTCAACTGTGTGTGTGGGATGAGGGTGGGCTGTTGGAGGTGGCAGTAGGACAACTGATAATGCATCCTTAGTGACTGGTTCAGAATAAAATGATTCATCCATTAGATCGGAGAGCCATGACAGTTTCTGATAGACCTATAAGCCCCTCATCTGAAGTCGTTTGCTGCAGCTGGAGTTAAAAATGGACAAATGTAAAAATTATAAACCAATTTACAGCCTGTACTGCAATGCCAAGTAGAAATGCCTGGAGGATACAAGAGTGTGTGTGTGTGTGTGTCTGCATGCGTGTACGTAAATATGACTAATTTAAGCCCTGTTGGCAGAGGTAGATATGAAATGTAATTTTCATAAGCAATAAGAAGACAGGAATGGGAACAGATACAAAGAAACAGAAAGGGGTAGTTATTAACTGCATCTGTTAGTAGCTTCTTCCAACTGATTGCACCATTAAAAAACACTTTTGGCTGAAATAAGATTTTACACATCTGACCTTACAGAGCATTAATATGACTGACCTAATGAGTCAGAGACCACACCCACTGTATCAGTCTGGGAATATATAATCACATTACATTCCACTTAAAGGTATACAGACAGGCTGCTTTGGCAGAATGAGCTGTTTCTGGGCACAGAGCAAGTCCCATAAAGAAAGGACTGATTTTTTTTCGGGTGTGAAAGAAATTGTCTGGCCCACACAAAGGCCAGACCTGAACCTCATTAAACACCTCTGGGATGATTTGAGTCATGCCCAGTCACCCAACATCACACCTCACCCAACCGATGCTCTTATGTCCAAACGGGAGCTAATCCCACAGCTATTTTCCAACACCTATTGAAAAGCCTTCCCAGCAAACAAAAAACTGTTATGACAGCAAAAGGAGGATCAACTCCCTATTAATGACTATGACTTTGATTAAGTGTTCAACAAGCATGTACGGGTGTAGCACCTTTTGGCCATGTTGTATGAACATGCAATCTTAGATTGCACGTAGATGTGTTTGCGGCAGTGTGCGTGTGTGAGTGAGTGTTGTCTTACCAGTTCCAGCCATGTTTGCTGGTGTCCGTGTGTTTCTCCAAAATGGCCGTGAGTCGTAAAAGGCTGAATTTTTGCAGCAGGTTGAGCTGGGCAGCTGACTGCCTGTTGATCTCCAAAGATGCAGAGGTCACGCTTGGACGATGAGAGTTCTGGAAACTGTGCCAACGCAACTTCCTGACCACATAGAAGGAAGACAGAAATATAAAATTGAAGGATGAAACAACAGACTCAACTATAAAAAAATTCAAGTTTATGGAAGAGTCCAACTGAGAGGCACCCCATGGTTCTACACTAGGCCCTTTGATCTTCCTCAGCAATGAGCTGGATTATGTGTCGTCATGGAATCATATTTTATTACTATTTTTAAAAAGGGAAGAAATTACTACTCTCAAACACCCAAACCAACAGCTGTCACTCTCACCAACCTTATAGTCCAGTTTAGCTAATTGATAAACAAATTGAGAGTCCTGCCCTTCTTCTCTACATAATGCTCTTTCTCTGTGGTAGAAATATTTGGTTTGGATAAGTGATGAAAAAAGTGTGGACAGGCTGGAATTTCTGTTCCCACTTTTACTCACCTGCTGGGTCTAGTGAGTGATGCACCCACTCCTGAATCCCTCCTGTCTCTCATTTCCCCTTCACCCTCAACAGAGTTTCCTGCACTGTCGTAATCACTTGCTGTCGTCCCAACATCTGACATGGATTGCTCATCAAAGTTCAGGCTGCTGGGTAATGTTGTGTCTGCCGTAGACTCAGTCTCTGTATTCGATTGATCCTGCTGCTGAATGCCAAGTGAGCGAGACCATTCATCGATGGTGTGCTGCAGCCCATGTACATCCTGTAAAATATCGTCTAGATGTTGGAAAGCCTCGTCTTTTTCAGGGTTGAATATGTTACATGGTCTGCCGAGTGCTTCCGGAACATTGTCGTATATGCTTCCGATTGAGCTCACAGAATTCCTTCTCTTCACAAATCCAGAGGAGGGAAAGTCTTGCGACCCACTGCGACTAATGCTTCCATCCAATGAAAGGTCTCCATCCTCTCCAGCCCAGTCAATATGGTCAGGACTTTGAGAAATGGGAATTGGACAGATACTCTCGATTGACAGAGACTTGGGAAAAGTTCCAGGCTTGTGGTCAAATGGAAGGTGGACAACACGATGCCCTTTCTTCTGATAGATGTTGTGACTGGTTAACTTGGGCATCTCCCAAGTTAACTGGTAGTCCTCCAAGTAAAGACATGCTCTGCGAGGCTTGTGCTGAGGAGCTTCCTGGCTAATGTTGCTGCGACATATCGTATGTGATTTCCATGCAACATCTTTGGCAATTCTGAACTTGCTTGTTGTTTGTCCAGGCAAACTTGTATCCGAAGTGCAGTGCAGACCTGAGGGTGGCTGGTGTTGAGTTAACTTTAAAATGCTTGTAGCTGCTATCTCTTTTTCACGATCCCTCTTTTTAATCGACTCTCTTCTCCGTAAGAATGTTCGAGAAGGTCGCTTCACCTTCTCTTTTACAGAAGAGAATGAAGATGAGGATCCAGCTTTGTCATTTTCATCCTGGCTGGTTGAGACACAAACCGGCAAGGAACCCTCTCCCACTCTGACCTCACAGAAGTTTGCAACATCTGGAGAAGTTGTTTCCTGGGTACTCCCTAAGCTCAAACTGCTAACGCTGAGATCAGAGGTCAGTGAGGTGACTTCCAGGAGACTATTGTCGCTCAGCACACTATCACTACTCCCTGAGGGTCGTAAGGTTGAGGTCCTGTTTCCAGGGACAACGGCGTTGGATGAGAGGGTGCGGAGGCGGGACCACGTTTTACTTTCGCGCTGAAATGCCCAGCGGGAACTAAGAGCACATGCGTCATCCTCTTCAGAATCCTCACTCTGCTGAGAACACACAAATTCAGATAACATAAAGCATCTTCTTTATATGAAATATTAAATAAAAAGAGAGGTGAAAGGCTGTGTGTCTTTGATGTTCATAAGCCAGGTTGGGAAAAAAGTTGCTAGACCAAGATGACTTCAGAAGGCTTTAGTTCAGTTATATTTTTCTTAAGTGAGAACTAATGAAGACCGGCAAGAGAACAGCAGCTGGCTGCAGACTGGATCATCACATTCGGAATTAGAAGTGGACAGCATGTCTGTTTACCTGTTTACATTGGAAATGAATCTCCAAGCTCATCGCTGCACATTTGTTCAGGGTCGTTAGCCTCCTAAACACACACACAGATGAAAATAGAGAATGGCATATTGATTTTATGATTTAAATAGACATGTAATTAATATGAAAGTACATTTACATCTTGGTTGATGGAACAAAGTGGCACAGTGGGTTCAGATCTGGACGGTAACTGAAAGATTATAGACTTGAGCCCTGTGAGAGGCAATCCATGAACTCAATCAAGAATCATGAATCAACAATCACAAATGGCCCTATTTACACTGGTAATAACATCCATCTCAGTGGACAGCACTAAATACACGTGAGAACGGGGCTCAGACTGCCCAACCACAAACCTCACCAAACGTTTTAATCATGAAACAAAAATATTTTGGGTCAAAATGTTTACATACAAAATATATAAAAATAAATAACTGTAGATTGCATGTAATTGTATATCTAAAGTTCAGTTAATACAGGTGCTTGATAAAACTATGTTTGCAGTATAATTAAAATTCTTGTATATTTGGAAACAACCGGAAGCTTACTTTTGTGTTCCCCTGATGCACTGATGAAACAGTCCCCCACAAAAAACACATTAACACCTGGTTCAAATGGTGTAAACGTCTCTTTGATTACTATATTGGACGACCCAAAGCAGACGGTAAAACTAGATGTTAATAGTGTCAATGTGTCCCTTAGCGAGACACTTAACCCAAGGCTACACCAAAGCAGACTGTCCCTTTAATTAGTTTATTGTGTGTTTATTGTGTGTCGTCTATTGCATGAGCTTAAAGTACATATTATATGTTATTTTGTTTAAGACAAAACCACAAGCTGCCAACAGAAAAATGGTACAAATAAGAACATAGTGAGAGTTAACAGCAGCTTTCAAGGCTCAAAGCACTATTTGTTTGTGTTTTTACTATTGAAAAGGTGTGGTAAGTAAGTGTATGTGTTTGCGTGTTTTTCATGTTGATCGAGCCCCAGATGAACTGCATTAATGTCTCGCTCGACAGAATGATTGATCTATCAGCCCATTTTTGGGGTCCACATCACACATTCTTTTCTAGAATGGTGTGCTCTTGACTCCAATGCTCTGACCATCTGTGCCCAATCAACTCTGACATGACAGCACTTTTGTTAAAAGTAGAGAGGCATTCATCACCATGTCATTACCCGATTATTGGCTTGTTTACAGTTGATTTGCAGAGCGGTAGCTGAAGAGAGAGAGAAGCATTCATGACCTTCCGTTCTCTTTGTTTGTTCATTAATCCACTCAATGTGCTATGTTCATAATTCTTTTTCAAAGTATAAAAACAAGAGGCAGAGAGAAAAAAATCCCAACCGCCCTGATTGTACAACCACGTGCATAAATGGACACAGAAATTTGGCAACCACACATACACACCCACACATACACATCTATCTAGCCTGTTTGGACCGAGTCTGTTTATTAGTCTGTTTGTTTGTTTTGCACCATTGACCACAGGATTGCTGTTGAACGCATATAGGGAAACACTGTTTAGCACCAGTGGCTAGAGGATTGCTGGATTTTATAATGCTTTTCTGCATGATAGACCAAAACTAATCCTAGAAATCACAGGACACTAAGAAACACACAATAGGAGTGTGTTTGGTATGGTATGCGAAGAACTAATTAAAAAAAGGATTTGCACATTTATTTGGCATATCAATATATTAACGAATATATAACGAATTAGTCTTGGTGTATAATAATCAGTAGGGAAGACATTAAGAATAAAGGGTACAAACAAAAGGCTAGCAAGACACATACAACATACAAGACTCACAACCACATACAGTACAACTACACAATATTTTCCCTGTGTGAAAAATGCTTGGCAGCTATTTTGCTAGCATGCAAATAGCTTCATCAAAATTAGTGGCTGAACCAAAAATGGATATGATAAAATAAACAGAATGTGTGAGATTGCTCATTTGGCTTTTCTTTTGGCATCTTTTTCTTTTAATTTTTACAAAAATATCTTATTAAACAGCAGGGCCATAAGGAAGCAAATGCATCTGAAATCCAAAAGTGGTTCCATCCATTTTTAGGGGATGTGTCAACCAACTGCTAGGTGGGGGCAGAATGGATTCCAGATAATCTGCAGTGATTCTGTAGGAGATTTGATGACTTTTATATTGCCGCTGTAAAGTTAATGCCTTTACCAGGAAAAACCCTGATACCCCTAACACACATATAAACACACTTTAGGGTTGCACGGAACTTCTGTACTAAAAAGCACAGTGGTACAATATCACTAAAGGCATTTTGCGAGTTCTGGTGCCTGACCTGAAAGACAATAAACTGTGATTAAACACAGGCCTTGTGATGTGACATGTAAACGATTAAGCATTAATGAAGAAAGAACAGCAGCAAAGGCATTTCCAATGAATTTTGAGTTTAGAAAACAGAATTAGTAAATGATTGACGCTGAACTGCTCAACCTGAACCGCTGCCCTGAACTGTTGCACGGGTTTTATTTCAGCAGTTGACTGTTTCAATATAGATTTAAATGTAGCTGGTACTGAGGGACCAGTGGCTCTGCATCCTACTAAAGCCGACATTTTGGTATCAGTGCAAACCCCCCCACAGTTTGTTTTCTTTACCTCTTTTTAAAATGTAGTTTTAAATCTCCAGACTGTGTGCACAGGTTTAAATAGAGCTTTCCTGATGCGTTTTCTTTTTCTGTTTTCTCTATACCGTGCGTCACTAGTTGCTTTGGGACAGATGGCATATTCTCTCCATCTCTCTTCTTCTATCGCACAACAACCAGCGACACCAGTTGCACCCTGAGAAATGTAATTTCCTCCTTTCTGTTTATCTTTTAGAAATGGCCATTCACGCCATGATTTCTGCAGGCGTGACCGGTCACTTAATCACTTATTCCACATGGAAGGATGAAAAGAAAAAAAATGAGTTCAGCATAAAAAGAAAATTCATAGAACAATAATGCATAGGAAGGCCCTGACACAAATGTTCTGTCTCCATGGCAATGAGACATGGGCATTGAGAAACCATAAATACAATGAGATGCCATCGCGTGATACGACTCGCAATATTAAATGTACGTCAAGAAAACGTAAACGTCACCTAATCAGGGTACTACTGTAAGTGATTAATACCTTTCATACTTTATTTTCCATGAAGAATGGAGGTACAAGGCGAATGACTAATGAACTCACCCAGGAAGACATGGATCATAAAATGTAATATTTTAAATGTAATTTATATTAAAGTGAATAAGCTGTGGTTTCTCACCTGCATAATGCCTTGAGAGAATCATGATCCAGAAACTCATGGTCTCTCCTCACTGCAGAGATCTCGATGGGGAACAGAGAGGCTGTACACAGACATAACTTAAATTAAGTACATAATGAGACTAATTAAAACCTGCTGAGAACAAATGTAACATTTAGGCCAGTGGTCAATAAAGAGGGGACGAAACAGAAGACAGATTCATTATATAAACACTGCATTACAAGAGAGATCACTTTTACTCAGATAAGCACATTTTAACACCATGGGTATATAGGGCTGGATGAAAAATCATCTCCTAACAATTGTGATGTATGTATTTGCTCTTAAACGACCAAGCAAATTCAAATTAAAAGTGTTAAAATACAAAAACTATGTAAAAATTGCAAAGGCGTGTTTTCCACATTGTCATCACTAATTGAACACAAAGAAGAATTGTGGGAAGATTTTTATGAACCAATGTAACAGTTAAAACAACACTTTTTATCTTTTTTACTTAGCTTTTAATATATAGAAATTATATATATATATATATATATATATATATATATATATATATGTGTGTGTGTGTGTGTGATGTATGCCAAGCAAAAACTCATGTAATAACAGTCATGTCTTGAACATAAAAGTCATTCTATAAAAATGACACTAACCCTGAGCAGCACTGTTCTAAACTGAACAAAAACTGAGAACAGCAAAGGTGTGGTGTGTATATACCTGTGTATTGTTTGTCTAAGTGTGTGTGTGTACATGCACACGTTTGTGTTTGTGTACTCGAACACTGCTGAAGTGTCCTATTTCCAGCTTTTGTTTCAATCTCCTTCCCTTCTGAGAAAACACAGGTCCAACTAATGACAGAAGTACAGGAACACTCCCAAAGAGCAATCAGGTCCAACATTTTACATCACAGTAAGAACAAAGCAAACAAGGTACCAAACCAGGTACCAAACAAAGTCAATTTCAAGTCAAGCCAACCATTTCTACAGCATCTAATTTAGTGTGGACTGTACCGAACTGACAATTCCTTAGTAAAGAATGAGATGTTCCAATTGTTCCTCACAAAAGTTGATCCGATCTCTTAGTGTTTAAGTTACGAAGAACTGTAAGTGTCCTTAGCAGTTTGGTTCAAGGAACATCAATAAGTTTTTTTTCTTACACAGCCAAACACTTTCCTTCTATTTACTTGTCTGCTTAAAGGAAATAGTCAATACTGAATGCCCCATATACTGCTATATAGAAGAGCATTCCAGATATGAAGGAACAAAAATTTACTTGAAATACAGTATTTAGAACATCTACACCACCAAATTTAAAAACTAAATCTTGTTTTTCTGCAGTCCACTTTAGCCTCTCTACAGCCATCTTTGTTTAAAACATAAAATTGTAGGTTACTTTACATACTTTTTTTTATGTTTAAGTCAACTGAAGCCAATCTGGAGTTTCACACAAAATCAGACCCGACAGTTAAAATTGTAAATCATTATTCATTATTATAGCTTAGTGTTAATATATCTTATAATATACAAGTTATAATATATAAACACGGATCTGTCCACTACTTGCTCAATAATTGATTTTTGTTCAATTTTAATAGAATATAACCACAAATTGAAGCTTTAACTAAAACAAATGTATAATATGAACTTGTAAATAATGCACAAACTATAACACCCGTCATCTAGATATATATACTGTAAAATATTATAAAAAATATAAACTGCTATATATAAATATATAAACTTTTTTGCCCCCATGTTTTAGATATCTGGAGCAATTTTGTTACTTTCTTTTCTGAACCTGGTCACAATATATTACAAAGTTTCCTGAGACAGCAGCTACAAACACTCCCAGTGTACACAACAGGAACCCTGCTGTTCAACACAGCATCGTCCCCTGACGCTTTTTTAAGAGCTCAATAGTTGGTGCTGAGATAAAAGTAGGAAACCTCTGGCAGTTACGCTGAAGCTGGACATCAATAGACAACAGAGATCACACAATCCCTCAGTAATGACCTCTACTGATTCAGAGCAGTTACTCAGCGATCAGTCATTGGATAAAAGTCTTATTTTAACGATCCAATCCTTTCTGTTCCTTTATAGTTATTTTCATGCAAATGCCATAGGGATGAATGAGTCAAAGTTTGCTTTGATACATAGTGGTATAAGAAAACCTTCAATGCAGGGCTCTACGCTGCTAACGGCAGGACATTTCCAGCCAACAGGAGCATCATTAACTCAGCACATCCCTGTTTCTGTCACAGCCGATGCAGGTCAGGAACCAATGAAAAGAAGGGCATTGTCTGTATTGTCTGCATCAGACAGGAAAATACACAACTCTGTCAGAGGAAGCCGAGCGGATGGCAGGTGTTTGTCAGGTTGCTTGAATGAGACAAGCGAACAGAAGTGCTGTTGAATACTGCTTTGCGATTTTCACCAGCGGGCAGAGTTTGAAAAGTAACAAAACGCAGTCGGTTGTTATTTTCTTTTTTCAATGGTATCAGCATTTGAACAGTTGGCACAGAATTATGCATTTGGCATTAACTTTTTTTAAAGCTACTTACGACGCACTTGATGTAATCATTTTTAGTCCACACATTTTCTGGGAAAAGCCCTTGTTAATCTTACTTATGTTTAATTCCAGACATGTGGAACAATGGTCATGCACACCATGATTTTCATTTTTAAGCAATGATGCAAAGACATATTCATGCATCTGTGAAACCTAATGAGGCATAATTTAAAAACAAAAACTGTGTTTTCTGCATTCAGGTGCAGGTTTTGTCCCACCTGTGAAATTGAAGCAGGCTAATATTAGAAAGTGTCTGCGGATTATCGTCTAGGTCACTGTTATGTCTGCTTTCTTAAAAAACGGCTTCAGTGACAGAATCCTGCCGGTGCTGGAGCTCTATGGACCCTCTACACATTTTCATAAACCTAAAACCTTTTCAGACCACACATCATTAAAAATGACTGGTTTCCTGGAAGCCAGCTTTGAAATTGGTTAGGATCTAGTTTCTGAGGTTTCTCCTCACATATTAAAAGAATAGTTCACCACAAAAGAAATATTTCTCACCCTCACGGCATTCTATATTTGTAATGCTTTCCTTCAAAAGGTGAAAATCCTGGTTGTTCTTTCTCATATAATTAAAATGAATGAAGGCGGGTGCGGTGAAGCGCCAAAATGACATTAATATTGTGCTTGTGGCATCAGGTTCGTCGTTAACAATAGCTGCTGCAGACATGGGAGACCGAATGACATTTGATGTCACAGATGTCAAATCTCATGAAACGTGTCTAACTAAGCCACGTTTGAAGGCTGAAAGCCATAGCAGAAATTAACAGTGATTACCAGTTAATAAGAACTCATCACAGAGCTACTGAATGGCTTCAGAATATGTAACAAGTCATATGGGGTATTTCTAGTGATACTTTAATGACAATTTCTTGTAATTTTCAAGCTTGACATCATCTACTGCCTTTCACATTAATTACATAGAAATTCAAAAATTCACTTTTTGTGTTCCAGGAAGAAATAAAGTCATTAGGGTTTGAAATGACGTCAGGGTAAATAAATGATAACAGAAGTTTCCATTTTTGCTGAACCATTTACTTAAAAGATCTAGTCTTTATTATCAGAACATTTCATGCAAGATCGTGTCTGTCATCCATATTCAAAAAATGGTTCCAGTCTCTGCAGCCTGTAAAATGAGCTTTCCAGATTTATTTATCTTTAGTGTATGTGAATTGTACAAATCAAACTCTGGGGGGAAAGAATACCAGCAGTTGCAAAACAAGCATAACATATCTTCAGCACCTGTGCTGTAGAAAAACTGTTTAGCATCACAAGCTACACTCACAAGCCAAAAGGGATTTGAACCAAAAGCCATCTGATTTCAACTTTTCCCCCACATCACTAAACCTGAAACATAACAATAACATTTAAGCTGCCTGCAGTGGAGTGCTTCCATCCATTCAGCCCAGAACAGAGAGAGAGATGTAGAGAGAGAGAGTGAGGGGGAGGATGTAACATCCCTGCTACTTTCTAAAATGACGAGATGGGAAACACAAGTAGACAAAAAAAACACTGGCACACATAAGGTTCAGGGGTGAGACAGTGACAGAAACAGTGAGGAAATGGAGGGACAAACAGACTTTTGTGGAGTTTTTTTACCTTCATATAATTGAGCATACTGAGGAAACCCTGCAGCTCTAAGCCAGTCACAAGCCTCTTTTGCTTCCAGCTCTGAGAGAGAGAGAGAGAGAGAGAGAGAGAGAGTTAATGGCATTTTTAATACATGATAAAGATAATACATTATATACTCTTTGAGTTCTGTTGATATAAGAAAAGAAAGGACACATTTTAATTACACTATGAGTGTTAAGCTTTTTATTCCTCAAAGAAATGAATCATGTAGTTAATGATTAAGGCTCTTATCAGTTGATTAAAAAAGAAGCGTTCGGAATATCAATTAAACTTGATCTAATTATTCATATCACCATGAATAAGACCTGCTTAAAGTTATTTAGATAGGCTGCAATCTGTGGTCAAATAATCAGCTCTGTCTATGGTCACTGTCTATTGAAAAATCTCTAGCATGGTAATGTGAGATGCAATGTTTAGCTAAGCTTACGTGAGACTAGATAACTACAATTCAGCTTTTTGTAAGTGAATAAACATATTTAGATAAAATCATGCCAGAGCAGAATTGTGTTATAGGATTACTAAGGTTGTACAGATGTAAGTAATATACTGGTTGCACTGCAAAGTCACCCTGCCTCACTGCCTACTGCCCACACAGGCAGCTGCTTTCCAAGGTAGCATCATGGGACATCACGCAGCACTGTTTTTGTGGTAAATACC
>JAZGTI010008181.1:0-20503 GCA_036877585.1 Botia kubotai | reverse complement strand
AGAAAATCCATCTGTGGTTGACATGGGCTATAGCTGTATGATACTGGATAGGTCACTAACCAAAATAAAACAGAGATGAGCAGCACTGTTGTATCTGTGCAGCTTCATTAGCTTGTAGGATTAGCTTGGGTTAATTATTTTGAATCGGTTGTGTATTTCACCATGCAAAAAGAGCACCTAGTTAGACTGGCATAATATATGCACAAATAATGTGTGCAGTTAAACATTCTTGAAATGTTCTCATATTGCCTTTCAAGTTCTGCTTTTGTTATGTATATACCCACTTTCCTCTTTTACTAAAAATATTCAGACTCTCTAAAGCACTGTTGCCTAATAACAAGTATACTAAAGCCTGTAGCACACATTAGAAACACAAATGCCCATGCAAATAACAGATTCTGTGTTTTTATAATCTCTCTATGGAGGATTGAGTTTGCCATCCTCAGTTTCACCATCTCATCAAAGCAATTGTACGATTGCAGGAATGACTTTGCTTTTGAGGTTAATGGTAAACAATATAATCTGTCTGCACTGTCCATACTTGGTTTTTTTGTTCAGTTTTAGGACCTAACATTGTATTGCAACATTTTATAAACTGATTCTTGCGAATGCATGAAATGATATGGGTGAAAGCCACAATGTGTATGTACAGTGTTGTTGTTAACATGCTGTGTAGCACTGTGATCTATGCACTACAATTCTATTGTTCTTTAGATGTGAGCTCCCTGCACCAAATCACATATGCATAAGTGCGTGTCAGTCCAAGCGATATGCTGATGGCGTGTGTATTGTGCTCTGTGTACAATAGACCGATGCAGTTAATGGTTGTGTGTGGTGTAAGCTGTAGCACAGGAAAGTAGGACAGTGATTGGTGCAGATCTACTGTGGTGAAGAGACCTCTCCCTCTCTCTCTCTCTCTCCCCATATATCTCTCTCTCTTTTTTCTCCACTGTTATATTCTAACTCAATAACTATGCTTACTTGCAGGCAGAGCTCAATGTGGGTCAGGAGAGCCAGTGTTCTCTCAATCTCTTCCTCTCTGTCTGTCTCTCTCTCTTCCTTTGTCTTTATCCTGACCACACACTCTCACCGCATGTTAAGTTTCACCCTCTGCTCGCCTTCTCATAAATGTATTTAGACAAACTGTATTTATATGCAAACCTTATGAGCCTGAGCCCTTTGGATTGACATTATATGATGCAGACATGCTTATTGTATAACTAAACTATTTCAAGACATTTATCCTTTGAATTGAATAGTGTGAACATGAGCATCAGCAAAAATGAATTTGAGTTATGCATTGTCAATTGTGGCCGGATCAAAATGAAGCAGGTTTACGATGTTATGCTAAATGCATAAATAATGATTTATACTGCCTTCACACAAGAAGGTAGTCTTAAGATCAGTCAGTGCTAGGTTTGCCGGGGCAAGTAGGCCTCTGCTGGTAGATGCTGTAATTACATCGTTCTGTGGACAAAAAAGAATGTTTTCTTATGAACTTCTAAAATGGCCATTAGCCTGATGAAATAAAAAACAAATGCAATGCAGTTTTTTTTCATTATCTATGAGCAGATGTTTTGCCAATTTATTGGGCTCTTAAAAGTATGAAATTGACTTTATCCCAGTCTTCAGTGTATGATGTTTACAGCTCAGGACAGAGGGGTTAAAATTCAAACCGTTTATACAAAATGAATGTTGTTTGAAAATATTTCTCCATTTGACACTGATTACTAATTGTATGTTAAGGTAGGAATATAATTTGTGGTTTCAAATGTTGTGTCTGTCTAATAGAGGTAAGGACCAATAACAGTGCAAGATGATTCCACATGAAGTTCACATGGATCCCTTTATGAGAAGAGGCATGACAGTGGGCAAAACTATGGAAAAGAAAAGTGCAAAGCTGTAGAACTATGAACATCTTGATTACTGAGTTCTACTGTACAACATCCTGATCAAGAACTTTAGGTTACAACACACAGGGAAAAGCTCCAAGAACATGAAGTCTAACCAGGAGCGCAGTAATGAGTGTCTTCCGCCAAAGAAGCGGGAGATCTTAGCTCTAGAAGAGAAGCAGGTGCTGGTGTCAGCTTCTGTGAGTGAGAGCCAGAGTGGAGAGAATTTGGCCTGGTTAGCTAGTGTTGCTACCATGGCTAGCATGGCCCACATCCCCAACAATGCAGGCAGTATCAGCACTGAACCTGACAGCCCCCCACCATCAAATAAGGCTCTCACTGTGGTGACGGAATATCCTCCAGCAACTACATCTGCTGGGTTTTCTTTCTCATCCAATAGTTCCACATACAGAGGAGTCTTCTCTGGGCCTACGATGCTAACAGCCAATCCTACTGTTCTCTCCACTACCCTTCCTCAGACCGTCCAGTATACACAACTTCCCCCCAATGTCCAACTCATAGGCCCCTACACAAGTTACATTTCTTCTCAGATTGTGCCATCCACAACCAGTCCAACAGAGCCAAGAAGGACTCCACAAGAGGTCTTGGCCACCACAGCTGTCATCTCCCAAGCTTCCAGCATTGATTCACAGAGTCAACATATGATTTCTTCTGTAACAAATGTTTCCCACAGTCAATGCATCCAGGTAGAAAGTGCCCCTCTGGGTTTAACAGTTTCTTCCCCTACTGCTCAGTTGCCCCTTCAAATTCATCCACACTCAGCTGTTCTTGCCCCTCATGGCCTGGCTCTTACCCCCTCCCAAGTGGTGCTACACTACACTGATGGCTTCATTGCAAAGCAACCAGACTCCCTTCCCAGAGAGGTGCAGAATGGTGCACTAGGAGAGGTTACAGTGGTTAAAAACACTACTACTGTGGCCAAAGGAATGTCCAGCCAACACGAGGTTGACCAGAGCCACAAACAAAATCACAATCTGGCCCTCCAGACCCAAGCTCAGGTTCTACTCCCAGCAGACTACAGCACTCATGACAGAGCAGGTCTGCAGACATCACTGATGTTGGTATCCAGTAGCCACCTTGCTGCAAACAGTAACACAGAGCTCCAAACCATCTTGGGTAAAGACCATCCATCTTTGCATCTTACTGAAAGAGGAGGAATCTGCCTAGGCAAGCCAATGTCCAGAATGTCCACCATTGCATCTTCAGACAACCAAGTGTCTCCAGTCTCCACAATCTCCCCACACACGCTCCTACAGGCTCCTCACAGCACTCCACAACAGGAGCTCCCCACCAGCCTGTACTCCGCTACACAGCTCCCAATCATTGGCTACATCACCAGTGCTGCTAGTGGGCCCCAGCAAGCAGTAGCCAGTTACCAGAGCAACCTGCCACAGCACGTTGTGATTTCAGGCAGCCCCTCCCTACTCATTCCAGTGAGTGCCACTAACATCAATTCATCTGCTGCTGAGCCAGAGGTCACCCGCTGTTCTGTCATTCCCAGCATAGCTAATGCATCAACTCCTCTGCATCAGTCCTTCATAAATACAGCCCCACCTGCAGCTGCAGCATCAGTCCTACCCAATGGTAAAGACATCACAGGGTCTGATGCAGGTCATGCTCCTTGTGTCATTCAAAGTCCAACCCAAATACAGCTGCCTGTTCTTTCAGCAAGTGTAGTGGCATCTCCAGTTCCTGTAACACCTCCAATCTCCACAAGCCCTCACAGCTCACCATCATCACCATCATGTGGCCTACCACCGTTTTTCATGAAGGGCTCTATTATCCAATTGGCGGATGGCGAGCTGAAGCGTGTTGAGGATCTGCGGACAGAGGATTTTGTACAGAGCGCAGATATGAGCGGAGAACTGAAGATTGATTCCAGCACTGTGGAGCGCATTGAGTGCAGCCAAACACCCAATGCTGTCATTATACAGTTCTCAGTAGGAGAGAACAAAGCACAGGTGAGTCTTTTTCTTTTAAATCAGGATACAAGGTCCCAAGAATGGCTTTAATTCCACAGGAATGCACCTTGGAAAAATGATTAAAATATTATTCTTGTTGATTTCCATTTTAGGTGTGTGTAGAGGTACTGGTGGAGTATCCTTTCTTCGTGTTTGGTCAAGGTTGGTCATCCTGCTGCCCTGACCGCACCACCCAGTTGCTGGCACTATCCTGTGCCAAGCTCTCCGTGGGTGATGTTTGCATCTCTCTCACCCTTAAAAGCGTAAAAAACAACATTCAAAAGAAAGATTACTTTTCAGACTCTGTGATGAAAAACAACAGCTCTCATTGTGAAGCAGCCAAAAGCAATGGGCCAACTAATGACAGACCCATACAAATTCAGAATCGTACGAGGGGATGTAAAATTACATCAGAAGAGGAGAACAGTTTAGCAGGAACATTGGTTAACACTTCCAATCTTGGAAATGTGTTGACCCTCTCAGAAAATGGGGACATAAACCCTCAGACAATGGTGAACCACCAAGCCCAGGCAGAGAAAACGTACTCATCTGGTGCTGTGAGAGCAGTTAGTCGGAAGAGGAGATGGTCTGCCCCGGAAAGAGGGGAGATGACAAGGTCACAGGAGAACCCACAGATTTTACCCAAATTTTCCTTCCTCCCACACCAGCTGAAGGTCAGCATTGAGGGCCGCTCCAGCACAGGCTCCTAAGGGGCCTCTGAACTCCACAGAGCAGTGGTGGGGAGTCCTCTTGCCACTGGGTCTGTTTTCCAACCAAGAAGTACATTAATTAGCCTTACTCAACTAATCCAGACGTCAAGAGATACAAACTTAATTTTAACTGAATAAAATGTGGTTTTGCTTGGTGTCCAAGAAAATGCTTTGCTTCAACTACAGAGACACTAAACAAAACATTCACCATCACTGCCATGGACCCACACTTAAAGAGGGACAGGAAACCCAGATTTACATTTAGGTATTTTGTTGCTTTCCTGTAACATTCGTATCCAGGTTACTGTAACGTTTGTTTTTTCACAAGAATGTGTGTGATCATTGGTGTCATACTAATCCTGTTTTTTAAATTGGCTGTAAAGGTTTGCGTTGTATATTGCAAGGTTTGTGAGTATTACCAATTTGATTTTTCTTAGCCTGCTGTGCGTTTTGTGTTTGACATAGTCTCCTGTTACATATACTGAATTCATTCATAATCAGGGCCTTTACTGGATGAGGACTGTTACAGGGACTGATGGTGAAAGGTTAACAGTGAGATTTGTGTGAGTATGATTACGAGTGTGTTTCGGTGAGCCGTGCAAGTAAGATTATCTCAACAGAAGCCGCCTTTTAATTGTTACTGCCCCCAATAAGACTTTACTTACACAATGTTTTCTGTGAGTGAAAAGGCTGGCTTGAGTGTCTCCTTTGAATCAGACCTAGGTCAAGTGTAGCGTCAAGATACAACATTGAATGTCAAATTATTTAGTCTTTTTTTAATTCAATTGTCTAGTTTTCTAGATATGCAATACTGAGCTTTCACATACCTCATATGTGCATTTAACAAATAACCCAATCAGAAAGCCTGATTAAATCTGTGATAGTTTTGAGCGAAACCTTACTGCTCAACTGCTCATGTGTAGAGAAGTCTCCACTCCAGTCAGAGCATTAGCACTTTAAAGAAAGGTTAAGGGAAGTTGAACGAATGGATGGAAACATTCCCACCTCTGTTTGGTTACTACAGCAACAGACAGTTTTGAGTGCTGTTAGTCATTTTGTGCATTACTACCCATTTTAGGTGCAAAGCACTGCTCATTTAGTATTTTTCAATAACCATGTCTTTCCACCATTTCCAAGTATGTTTGGCCTTATGTAGTCCAGCTGCAATAATGAACTCTCTCTTACAGACACAGTTTAATCACCATACATCAACAGCTACACATTTTTGGTATCATTCTTTTGTATTGAAACCTACCCGAATCATAAATTAAATGACGTTCACATACATTATATGGAGCAAATACAGGATTAAATTTAACATTAAGAATTTAATTCAGTGGGTTGAAGGAGGATCTAAGGGATAAACATACCGTTATTACAGTTTTGTTGTAACAATGTGTCCTGTGTCATTGTATGTAACCCTGATGTGACCCTGAAGATGACCTTTCTCTGACAGACCTCAGTCAGTGTAGACAACATATTTAATCTGATGCAGCGAAAAGAGGTTGTGAGGAAGATGGAAGTCTGTTTAACTGGTACTGTTGTAGAAAAAGTACCCTCAAAATCCTGCTAAATTAGACCCACATTTTGAACAGACAATTTCTGTTTGTATCATATTAAATATGGCATCTAGTCTGACTAAGGGCCACTGTAGGTCAATTTAAAAGTTGTTTAATTAAATAACACATTTTAATGTCTTTATTCTTAGCAAGATGCTAGTACTGGCATAAAAATGGACACGTCTACAATCATTGTACTGACCTACAGAGTTACAGTTCTGTGTATTACAAATACAAATAACAAACCTGAGAACCCAAAATGTTTAATCTATTTTTGAACCTATTTTTAAATTTTAGTATCTATGATTCATTATCTACTTTCTTTGCTTCTTTATGTTTGCCATGCTGGTCATATTAAACAGATTCAAAGAAAGGAATTTAGTACATTTGCAATTATAGATAAGGTTAAAAGACAAAAAAGTATTTTAAATGATGAATATAATTGCTTTATTATATTCCATAAATAAAACGAAAGCCTTATGGAATAGTTTCAGATGCATTTTTTTGTGTGAAACAGTCACAGAATATCTTACAAACAACTTCACTGACTGTTTGATCAATTTAAGTGCTGTTATGAAGTCAAAAGTAATATCTAAATACATATAAGAACTTTGCTATTTGCACAAGTAGAAATATTACAGTAGATTAAACCCGAGTATATGTACGGAAACCTTACACTTCATTTCGCCAGCTCTGTTGTTCATCATCTGCTTTAACAGCTATACATTCTGATATGTGTGTGAGTTGTCAACAAAAGTCATTGTGTTGACTGACCTTAGAAAGGCATTGTTGCCTGTCTAGGGTAACATTCAGATGGAATCACAATAGACCTCATATGGTAGACATGCTTGATTGCACATTCAGTCCTATTTGGATAGATTTATGCACTTTTGAAGAGAGAGGACAATGAGGGAGAGACATTAAAGGGATGGGTGATCACTAGCCATGCATAGCTACAATATGTTCAATGCAGTCTATTATAATGCGTGATATGGGTAAGGTAGTACAAGGATCAGTGCTATGATACAATAGACTAGAAACCATTATGAAAGTCATTATCTGTGTGTCTGGATTGTTCTTAATATGTATAATTGTTCTCTCTCTCTTTTCCCTGTGTAGCTATGTACATTCAAACCTCAGTGTGTTTCTGCACTGTGTGGAAAACTTTATTGAATACAGACAGGTTTTAACACTGGTCGTAATATTCCTTAAAATGGTTTGTGCTTCAGTTTCGACCTGACAACAGCGATTTATTAGTATCTAGGCAACAACAAATATTATTGAAAAGGCTGTCAACCGCTTTAGGGCATAAAGGCATTAAAGAGAATTATAATATTAATCAAACTGCATCCTCAGGTCACAAAAACTGGCCCAATGACTGTTTTGTTCCTGTTACGTTTTGCAGCAACATTCAGTGTTACGACTGACACTGAGACGCAGCTCATTCTGGCTCGAGCGTTGCGATTCATGCCAACTAAATGGATGACTATTGCTCCCTCTAGAGCCCATCACTGTACATGCACCAAATGTATAAAAAATAGCATGACAAGTTGTGAATGTAGCTCATGTGCTTGCTTTTAAAACGTGTTTGTATGGAAAATACAACATTCTGTTGTATGTACAATGCTGGGCATCAACAATATGGCTTTTTATATTATATATCCAAAGACAGTCAGAACTTTACTGTATGCACATGCCTCAACAATGTATAGCCAGGAATAGTTCTAGCAATAGCACAAGGCCTCATTATGGGTTGGGAGACCAAACGTCTAGAGACCGATCTATACAGAACACATGCAGTCACTGATCTTGTTTTTTTTTAATATGGTAAAGGAAGTTTTGAGGTAGATCTTTTACCTCTTGTTAAACCTCAATCTCCAGAGTGACACCTTAAAAATAGCACATAACTGATTTCCCATTTTTAATGTGTTCAGTGTAAATGACTATATTTGTGTGATTCGTTGTACCTGTGATATTTTTCTCATTCTTTGAAAAGCTCCTTTTCTACAAACTGACAAAAAGCAATTAAGACAAAAGTCAACCTCAACTTTTCTAACTGTGGCGTGTTTATGTGAACAGAGCATCCGAGACTGTTCAGTGAAGTCGGTGATTATTTCTTTGGTGGTGCTTGCAAGTTTTTTGTAGTTAGAATTGTTTTGATTTTTATGAAATGAAAAGAAACGTCGGTCTCGACGTTTGGCAAATATGTCCAGTTCAATGATTTCCTGTATATTACAAATCATTCAAATTGTATCTGTATAATCATTCTAATAAAATACTGTGCCAATTTTAGTTGCCTTTTATTTTTATGCACCAACGTATATTTATTATATTTATCCGGTTATTGATGCATATGTTTAAATTTCACAGATAACGTTTTACTTCAACCCTGACATTCTGATTACGCATAACAATTTTTCCTATATGCAAGTGTATGCAAAGATGCCAAAAGATTGACAGTGTGACTTTCAATAAAATTATTGCCCCATGTGATAGTGATAGACTTGTTAAGCACATAGATAAGAACCCTTTTGAGACACTAACCTTCTGGCAGAGTGATGCCTTACATAAAACCTCAGCCACCCCTCTATTACATAACCATTGAACACACATTCTCAAAGGTAGTGTGCTGCCTCAGGTCTCAAAGTATAGCTTGACATGAAAATTCCTGTGACTGAGACGGGTTCAATTGAGCAAGAGTGATGAACTTTGGGCTGTAGGGTTTTCTGTGAATCTATAGTGTAGGCATGGAGAACATTTTGTACATTGTTCTGGTCCCCTATATTACAGACCCTCCTAATCTAATAAAGTCTTATTTTTACAATAGTGTATCATATAGTATAGACTATAATATAGTCTAACTGTTTTTCTCAGTTTACTAAAATAAACATATGTTTATAAATACATACATTTGAATGTAAATACACTTTAATCTAAATTAATGTACTTGGAGAGTAGTTTTTTGGATAGTACTTTATCCAGTTTTTAAACAGCATATTAAAGTCATTGGCCACAATCTACAAGTATTCCAGCGTATCAGTGTATTCCACATGGGTCGTGTCTCTTAACCTTACTGTACTTTTTATGCGGAGTTATTTGAAAATTATATTACATGTAACCTTTGGCATCAACACATTTACACGTCTGTACAGTAAAACATATAGCATATCAGTATAATTACATGTACAGTATCTGTACAGTACGTGCAAAACGTGTTAATATTACATTTAACAGGTATTGTACAGTAACACTATGACATAATAATACATGTTACAGAACAGCAGCTTTATAGCTCCGTGTTGTGTTAATATTGCCTGAAGCTCATGTAGTTTATAATTGGTTCTAAGGTTTGCTTGTTTAAATATAATACAGTTACCTTCAGGTGGATCATGACAAACAGGGTGTGTGTGGTATTCTCGTTTGTATGTACTAGGGTGCAAATAAAGGCATGAGAAGGTGTGACAGCGGAGTTTTGACAATCCACCCAACAAATACAGCTTGTGTGAATAGAGGCTTTACAAGAACAACCCCAGGACAAGAACAAACTCCAAGCTGCTTAAAAGCATTTTATTTTATACCAAAACTAAAACTGATAAAATACACATTGATAATAAAAGAACATGATCATTTTATTTTATGAATACTGTGGCAGTGTTAAATAAAGTCTCTTTTAAAACGTACTGATGTGTTTTTGACATATTTTAAGATAAGACTACAAACTCACAGCCATGTGTATATCTTACATACCTTTAAAATGCTTTTCGCTAAAAAATATATGGCTGTTGTGGAGTGTCAGCTATAACATTTAGCTAAACTTACCTAAAACTTGCAAAATGTGCAAAATCTTTGCTACAACAAAATAAATATGAAATACACCCTTGATTTAAGACAAATACACAGTATCTAACGATATTTACGCTTTTTTTGTGGTTCCCAGCATAAAACAGTAGTACAGTGGTCAATATTTGTGTTCTATTACAACACTATATACTCTATATATTTAAAAAAAATTCAAAAGTTCTTCTGTTGTCTGGGGAATGTTGCAGTACTGACAGTTCAGTAATTATTTTTGAGGTACTGACAGTTCAGTAATTATTTTTGAGGTACTGACAGTCAGCCTCTCTGTGCTTCATATAATATTTAACCATAACATTTCTACTCTTCTAGAAAGAGTCTGTGGCCAATAGTGTACCGGTCCAGGTGTGGCATGCAGAAGTTATCTGTCCTACATTTGGCAGGTGTTTTCTTTATGGCTACATTCCTCTGAGATGGCAGTCCCTCTGGGCACACTGAAGGTGGTGATTTTTGCCTCTGCCAGGGTAAGCAGACTGGCACAGGTGGGTAAATAGATGTGCTGAACACGGTCCACCCCTGAGCGGCACACTGGACAATACTGATAAGAAAAGGAGAGTTTAACACCTTATATGTCAACTTACATATAGTACATCTGTATTATATCTAGACTTCTTTTTGTAGTCATACTAAGTATGCATTTAGGCAATGTACCAATTTAGTCAACTATTTAGTATAGGCAACTAACTATATATTCATGTACCACTGAACTGATATAACACTTGTATGATGTCAGAGGGTGAAAGGTCATAGGACAGCTGAGCTGTGTATGGAGATCTCCTGGCTATCAAGATCTTCAGCCTTGAACAGATCATAACGGTTGACAGCACGTCAAAAAATGTGTTAAGAGGGCAACCTGAGGGTAAACTGCATGTTCTTTTAATCATTAACTTAACTAGTCATTTGGTCTAAGAAAGTTGTTCATTATATATTTAATGAAACAGAGTATCATCATCTGAATTCTAATATATACAGTACAAATGTATTATGGTACATTATGGTACAATTATGTTACATCAATACACAGAGTGTGAACAGAAGAGGCAGAACGGACTCATTATTTAAAACCACTAGTGTTACTTGTGCATGTAGTTTTGTAGTAATTACACAATACTCACCTGGAGTTGGCTGGCACAGTTATAACAGCAGAACATATGTCCACAAGGACAGAATGCAGCATTAATCTCCTGCTCGCAGCACACAGCGCAGGTCAGGGCCTCCTGTAGCCTCTGGAGCTTCTCCCTCAGAACATGAGATTCTCTGCAGTTTTCGCATGTCCTCTCCTCCCTCTCAGCTTGCAGTGAGGGACAGGGGCTGTGGATGTCTCCCGGGCCCCCGCATCCAGTCACGGCCATCCCAGCATTGAACAGGGCACGTCGGGCACGGTCGTACACTTCTTTGGATGTGCGCTGGATGTCGAAGATGTACCTTTTTCCAAGATCAACGCTTTCGTTGAGGAAAAGGGAAGCTAGATGACCCTTGAAGTCTCGACTATATTGCATCTTCACTGTGCTCATTACTGTGTCACACCTAAGGATTTAAGATATATAGATCATCTTTTATAAAAACAGGCAAGCAAGACATATATCTGTTTTTTTTACTTTTTAAAACCATAAATAGTGGAACATTATATTACAAAAATCTTTTATTGAAACGGTATAGCTAACAGCTAATCTGCAAACTTTTCATTTAAAGAGGGCTTTCAAGTTTAAGCAAATTCTGGAGCTTAAATTCTCTTTTGGCATCACTTTACCCCGTAAGGCTAATACTATGAATTCTAGCAATACACACCTGTAGAAGGCATGGGTTTCTGTCATGGCACGATACAACCCATTGGCAGCACTGGGGCTGATGAACCTAAACAGAAGTACAACACTGTCCCCACTGTCCTTGGTGATGGTCACATATACATTCTTTCCCGACTGAGTAGCCATCTGAATGACTGGGTATATGATTCTGAAAGGAACAAGGAGATTGTTTCATCAGAAATCTTGGTATAGCATTAAAATGATGGTATAGTATTTCCTATCAATTGTTGTCATATGTCTGTACCTTTCAACAGGGGTGAAATCTGTTTTGCAGACGAACAGGCCCTCTGGTCCGACACCAATGACCACTTCCTGTCCTTCAGAGTCCCGGGCAGAGTGCCACTCCACACCATAGTTACTGAGGGAGGAAACCAGCTGCAGGGCTTGATATTCAGCTGAAGTCTGACTAACACCCTCCAATTCTTTATGCCTCACATAAATGCTATGAAAACAATTCACACACACACACACACATACAGATAAAACAAACACAATTTGACAGTATTGTTTAGTTGGAAATTCCATCTGCAGCCATCTGACTTTCAGAGGAAGAACTTGTGGTCAAACTCCCTGTGTTCTTACTTGTTGATGGTGTCATGGCTCGGGTCTTGACCATAGATCTGGGAGTAGCAGTACTTGGCTGTGTTATGGTTGTAATCTCCAAACTCTGCCTGTGCCAATAACGCACAGAGTTCTATTGCCTGCTCCATGTCCAATCGCAAGCTTCCTTTGACAAGCTCCTCCCTCACATGCACCAGAAACAAATGTCTGCAGAGAAGCAGAAGATACAAAACCTGTTAACAAACACTGCCTAAATCCATATTTAGCATCTGAATTTTAAAATAAATTCAGTAAACAACAAGAAGTGTATTAATCACTCTAGTCTGAGTGATGCTCTTTCTTCAACTCTTCAAATATATTAGGACTTAAAGGGATAGTTCACCCAAAAATAAAAAATATTTCCACCCTAACTCACTCTCATGTCATTCAAACCTGCAATGCCTTTTTTTGTGGTACACAAAAGAAGATATTTTGATAAATGTCTCAGTGGTTTTGTTTCCAATACAATGGAAGTCGGGGTGCAACTGTTGTTTGGTAACCAAGATCTTCATTTGCATTCCTCTGAAGCAAAAAAGTAAATATGGTGTTCATTTTGGAATGACATGAGGGTAAGTAAATGATGAAAGTTTTTTTGGGGGGTGAATTATTCCTTTAACACATTGGCAATCTACTATCATTCAATTCAATTATAAAAGGCTAACATTGTCTACATCCTCGCGAGCCAATGTTTACCTTTTCTTGTAATGTTTAAATGACAAATAGATAGTGGATGAAATGAAGCACAAAATGACCTGTGAGCAACAACAACGACAAACTTTTGGCTTGAAAATGTGCATTAAAACAAACTTCAGCTGAAATGTGCTGTATCATCAGTACAAGCTAAATTTAGAACGATGCCTTGTGAGTCAATAACATCATCTAACTACACTTCTGCTAAACACAAGGAGACAAATAAAACACTCAAGTATTGTGATGCAATAACAATAACTTGACAACAAGCTTAGGCTTTTTTCCTTTTTAACACTGTAATATGCAGAGCCTCATGCACTGTCAGCCCTACATCTACAGTATCTTCAAAAATGAGCTGGCTTGAAGCCAAGTTTACTCAGTGAACTAAACCCAGTGAACTTCAGTAACAGAAGCAGACTTGTGACATCTGGCACATATTTCAATACCTTAACCTAAATCACTAGTACAAGGAAGAAATCACATAAATTCATACACAACTTCACATACAATGCAATAATGCAGCTAAAAACATATTGCTAAAAGACAATGTACTTCAATTTGTGAATCATATAAAAGCAATTAGCCTATTTAATTTAAAGCAGGAAGTATGTAACGTAACACAATAAGTCTGCAGCCTCCACAATGATTTTTTGTTTGCACGATTCAATATGATTTAAAAAGACTTCCTTTAAAAATCCTTTTCGAAAAGAATGACAAAAGCTAAAAGCTAGAAGCTGAAAAGCAGGGGTCTGGATCATGTTCCACCATTGTATGACATTATGTAAGAAGCAGAATCACATTACATCGTTTTTCAACTCAGAAACAGCCAGACATACTGACACCTCCCCACCCCCACCCTCCAAACCGACAGCACTCATCGGACGTGACCAAACAGTTACACTAGTCTTCTAGGCTGGAACACACTGTAACAAAAGTTACTTTTCCGTGCCTTTGGAGACTCAAAATTGGTCTGATCCTCGTATACAACATGTGAACTTTAAAGCATGCATGTCCCTTAAATTGCCCGCAGAGAACAATTCTTGCCTCATTATAAGACCATACAAGAGGCACTCCTTATCTGAAAGTGTGCCAGTACAAGAACAAACGTGCTGAGGCACAGTTAACTCCCTGCCACAGGATAAGAGGAGAGACATTATATGAAAGATGCATGGAGATGTGGGTGAAAGGTAAACACAAAACAACACGGCTGCTACTTCCTGTTTGCGCTGGTGAGAGAAACGAATGGAAAACAGACCAATTATCCACGTGCTTCATGTTCTCCAAAGTACGCAAAAAAGTACATCCTCAACAACACTGCAGACACAGCGGTTTTTGTTTTTTCTATTACAGAAAATAAATATTTCCTTATTATGCTTATGAATGGTGTCAGTGTTAGGAATACAGATCCATAATAAATTTAATTCAATTCAAGTTTATTTATATTACATATTTATTTATTTATAGCGCTTTTCACAATTTTGCACTGGTGCAAAGTAGCTTTACAGCATATTTAAAGACATTTACAGCATATCAGGCTACACCGTTATTCGCTGAAATTCTACCTTGTTTGCTCTTGCAGAATTAGATGCGGCTCAACAAAGAACTTCACTCGGAGCTTCAGTTTGCAGGGAGACAGGCTGTCTACTTGTTGAGATATCCTGTTCCTGAGGTTTAGCCACAATATCTCTCCCTTTGTACCGGTGAACTGGAGCCCAAAATAATCCACCTCTATGATCCCCATCTTCCGACATATCTTTGAAATATAAACATACAAATAAACAAAGGCATTATTTTATAACATTTCTCGGATGCATCCGAGATGATCTCATCCGAACAGACAAAACATACTATTACATAACAGGAACGTCAAGTGGAATGTGGTATGAGAACACATACTAATACTAAATTTGTGGTACATAAATAAATATGAATAAATATATAGGTTAGATTCAACGAAAGCACATTTGCGCGTAAATTAAGACGCGCTCTTTTTGTAGTTTTAACAGTATTAAAGGCTGAAATATATTCTTTATACAACAATACATAAAAGTTATTAACACTTACTTTTGCCATAATGTTATTTGGGATGATAGTCAATTATTTGGCAGGTGAATTTCGCCAACAATTTCTGGAATTCGTGTTTGCTTACCTTATTTAGGACTTCTTCTCCGTTTACTTTTGGATCTACCTCCACTTCCAGAACAACAGAATCCGGACGAGTAATGAGGCATAACATGGTGAATGCAGTTTTTGTTTCACACACTGTCCGGGATAGCGGAGAAAAGGACCTGTTGCTCTCGGTAGACCTCCGCTGGCTCGTACTTCATTGGCAAAACAGCGAGAGGAGGTTTATGAAGCCCTGGAGCTAGTCAAAGATCCGCCTCTCCGTTATACTGTTCGTGAACGAATTTTTCTTTCGAACCGAATCTCTTTTTTGTGATTCAGTCAAACTGATTCGCACATTGTTTGCAAATCATTCAACAGCATGAACATAAAAATAAATAATAAATAAATAAATAAATAAACCTCGGCACTATCCACGTAAAAACAATAAGGGAAAATATCTAGCACGCATTTTTTGAATGCAACTGAGCGGCGACTTATCGAACAGAATCGGTTTAAGAACTGTTCGTTGAGACGAACCACTTGAACGAACCGATTCGCTAAAAAGAATCAGACTTCATAGCTGCGAACTGCGGAACAACACATCGGTCACTTTCACTATTAGATGGGGTGTGTGTAATTTAACTAGTACAGGAAGGACTCACATTTGTACAGCAGTATGACAGGCCACGGCGATGGACGATGAATCATATTTTTAATCTGGGGATCCAGATAAACTGTCGATTATTAAGGTATTAAAACAGTAATCTGATAAATAAACCAACCAACCAACTAACCAGACAAACACTGTCCGACGGATCACATCCCATCACAAGACAGCCTACACCGGGACAGCAGGACAGTGTCCTCGTAATGATGATTGAAAGACTGTAAGCACACACAGATATAACAACGTTGGCTAAATGTTAATCATCCAGTCTGTGTTAAGGATTTAAAGCAGCTCAAGGACATGTTTGAGAATTTCAGAGAGAAACTGCAAACGGTGCAGCAGGATTTCACATCGGGGTATGTATGGATTATCTGGCTGTTTTCGTACTCTCCAGGGTGTAAATAAGGTGTTTGAAAGACAAAATAGTATGTCCTTCAGCACCCGAGCACGTCAAGTATTACACAATATTGACGTTATACAATAAAAACTTTTGCTTTGGCTTCTACACGAGCCGAGAAGTGAATGCTAGCTAATTAGCCGGCTAATCATCTTACTCAAAACAGCGGGTTTATTTCATGTTGAAGTCAGAAATGGCCAAAACAAAAACTGTTGAGTATAAAAATAAAGAGGCTCTATTTAATATTCTACATTTATGCGAGAAGGTAAAGGTCTGAGATGCTCAGTGCTGTGGAGTTAGCCTAATGCTAACAACTGCTTTCTGAAATGTACTATAATAACTTGCTGCTGACTGTCATGTGATGGGCGAGGGACAGTGTGTCAAAATCTATCGAGCGTCCTACATTCATAGCTTTTATAAGTACGATGACTAATGCTCCATGGTAAGGCATCTCACAAGATTTAATTATCATGGGAACCATCAGAGAACACTATTGTAGCAGTACAATAGTGTATACTTCTATATCAGGGCATAATGTTGCACTCATATTTATATATACACATTTTTCAGAATTAAGATCCTGAGTGATAAGTCCAAAGAGGCTAAAGTAAAGAAGAAACAAAGGTAAAGATTTAAAGGTTTTCTCATGATAGAAGTTCTCATGATAATGCTTGTATAAACAGTACAACATACTAAGGTTGTGTTTATGTGGTCCGTTCACCTAGAAGAGATGAGCACGTTCCTCAGTATTCTGCTGGAGTGGAGCTACTCAGTCGGTATGTTGTTTTCATATTTATACATCAAATCTTAATGGTCAGTAGAGCTGCTCGATTATGACAAAAACCATATCATTACAATCATCACTTAACACGTTTACTCAGTGACTTGAAAAATCATGTATTTATTGAATTAAAAAAATGAATAAAAAATTATTTGACATGATTACTTATAAAATGACTTAAAAAACATTTATTACAAACAAATTTAGTAATTTAAAAAACAGTCTTTTTAAAAATGGATTAAACTGAAAACTAAAACAATTAAATAAAAAAAATAGATTTATAACAAGTAAGAAATGTATTTTGGTACAATAATTGTTTTACCTTGATTATTTTTTTTGGTATCGTTGAAAGCCATCACTGAAATTGAAAATCGATTACGATTAATTGCACAGCCCTAGTGGTCAAATCTGTGATCCTGTAAGCTGTATTACATCTGTCCATCAAATAGCAGAAACGTGTGAATGGACTGACATCAGGTTTTTAAAATGAATGTAAATGTTTTTGACCAGTATGTGCTGTTGTTCTTCACCAGATATGAAGACAGTTGGGTCACTCTTCACAAACAAGCTAAAGAATGTGCTAAGGCAGGAGAGGTAAGTTCACACTGTGTCTCTGATTCAGTGTGGTGGTTGTGCTCCAGCTGTCAGGGTAACTCAGCACTGTTCCTGTGTCACTCTTTCAGACTGTGGATGGGGATGTAGTGATGCTGTGTGCACACTTGGAGAAGCGACAAGGAGCTGTGCAGGAGCTGCAGGAACAACTGCAACAGATTCCTGCGGTTCTCTCGGACTTGGAGACAATCACCTCACATATTGGTAGGACAAGTGATCACAGTCGAAAATCGTAGTCAGTGACAAATCGAAATACTTTGTGTAAAGAAGATTATTAATATAACATTTGTTTCAAAATAAAAACATGTTGATTTACCTTTATTGTAATATGTGTATTTGACATTTCTTAGTCAGTCACTAAGAGAGACATTTAGAAATCAATCAATTAAATAACGCAAGTAACGACTTAATTTAGTTTTTACATTGTTCCCCTGATTTCTTAAATTGCTGTAAGCAATGTTAGCAATTCTGAAACGTATACTAGAGTTGGCCACTGAAATATGAATAAAAAATAGCATTAGATTTAGAGATGGAGGAGAAGAGCAATTTGCATTTAATCTCAGTGTCGTCATTTTTGTTCAAAGCAACATTCTTCCCCACGAGCTACAGTAACAACCGACAACTGCTTAGTTGTCAGAATATAGTGTTAAATTTTGAATAAACTTGCCCCATGAATGCTCACACAAAAAGGGAGAAACCAGAGCTGTCAGAGAGAAAGCCGTGATGTTAGGTGTGACATCTAGCTCTGTTATATCTGTCAGGTAATTCTGACACCTTTTCTTATGTCATTCCATAAGGATGCCTTATCCAAAATGTAAATATAGCACAAAATGTGTATAAATAACCTTTATGATACCTTTGGATTATGTTTAAATGCTTACCATACATCACATGTGGCCTAAATAAAGCTTTACTGTGACATTAGAGAGCTGAAATCACCTTGACTGCCTTTGTGGAGCATCTGTCTGAGCACAGAGCTTCACGCTCTGTGTGTTACTGTGATGCATGGCACTGTTGAGAGTGACTCCTGCGGAGCTCCATCTGCTGATGTCACTCGCTGTTGTCCATGATTTAATGTTGCATCTATTGACTCCAGGCGTTCGCATTTAGACGTACAAAAAGTGTGTTATGTAGACTGACTATACAATAGCCAGATGAATCCTGGTCACTTGTCGATTGTCACTATATTGATCGTTTGCCAAAAGCTGTTTTGATTTTGGGAAACATCTCCAGTCATTATGTAAAAGTGTTTTTTATTTGTAATTTGTCTTTATTATTTGTCTTTATTTGAGGGTAGTTGAAAGCATTGAAAGCATTTGTTTTCTGAGAATTAGGTTATATATAATTTATATAGCCTGCTGATAAGCAATATTACACTATACATAACTATACATTTGTTGTTTAGATTTTGTGTTTTTCTGAATGTTTAATTAAATGATTGTGTTGTTTAGTAGATTTGTGTGCGTTTATGCCATTTAGGGCTATTGTTGTGTCTTGTACCAAAAATAGATTACATGCTAATGTATGCAGAGAGGAAGTAACGCGTTTTACATTCCCTCTGAGGTTACAGAACTCAGAGCAGAGAGAGCGTTCTCATGGATTATTATCATAGGTGCTTCCTAACGTTGCCACTAGGTGGTGTTATATAGCTACGTCAGATCCTGCCTCAGATCCTGCCTGCCTCGATTAGTTTGTCTGTAGCTCAATTTTAAGTAGCTCTTTAGCCATTTGTGCTCATTTTATAGTTTGTAATGTAACAGGTATGACTACGCTCACCACTGAAATTTACTTTCCATAATGAAAATAAAGCTGTCCATTTGTATCCTATATGAGGATTGTTCCTGCTAGTACTGCTAGTAGCAAATGGACCCAGAGTGCTGCGATGGACACAGTCATAGGATGGTTGGGAATCTTTTATAAACGAGTTCTGATTGTGTAATTCTAGTTTTCACATGTGCACAGCTCAGCTGGAGGCGGACTTTGAGGAGATGGAGGCCCGTCTGATCTACCTGGAGGATTTGTGTGCTCAGTGTGAGCACCAGCGCTTCAAGAACTTTCAGATGCTACAGCTGGAGAACTATAAGAAGAAGAAAAGGTTAGAACAAAATTGTTTATTTGCCCTATTACACAAAAACTGTCTCTAGTTTTATGTTAATTAGTCGTGTTTCAAGTTAGGAGAATCTATGACAAATGTAAAAGATTTTAAGTGGAACAGAGCATTTCCTCTTGAGCACTTGCTCATTCATAGATAAACATTCTGAAGGCATGTAAATAGGACACACACTGTTCACTGCATTTGATGCTAATTTGCTTAGCTTCTTAGCACAATAATTGTAGAAGCAAATAATTTGTCACCTCTTATAGACGATCATTTTCTACAATGAAGATAACACTAAACAAGGATTATTTATATATTGTTGTCTAATTGCTAAGAATCATCATTTGCTCGAACATAATTCTGACAATCTATTTTGCATGCTGGCGATGTTAAGCAGTTATATAGCAGCCATATTGAATTAAGCAAGGAACACTGTACAATAAGCAAGGAAACACCTGCACTTTAGATTGTTCACTGTAAAATAATGTGCAAAATGTACAATGTGGTTTGTAGGTTCACACAGAGAGGCAGTGAATAGCCCCACACAGAAATAAGCATAATGGAAAACGGTACGCAAAGCATAAGCAAAACAGCCTAATGGAAAGCATGTAATTGCGTTTAATAGCTATATAGTAATCTGTGATTCTTTTGAGGCTTTATGCTTTAAGCCTGCAGATACAGCATACATCTCTGGTTTTGTCCAGTGAGCTGGAAAGCAGCTGGGCTCGGTTTTCAATGCCCTTCTGCGT